>JAIEZT010000009.1:17426063-17475018 GCA_019594935.1 Periophthalmus modestus | reverse complement strand
TTCTACATCTCGAGGAAGTTAAGCAACACATGAGTGTTTCTTTTGTTATCTACATAGAAAAGCTGGGTATATCAATGCCACACTTTGATGTTTAAAATATGCATGAATGTTTCACTCACTGGCTGGATTGAATAGAAGGACAATTTTAACAAAGTGACAACATGTACACAGAAAATAGGAGAGGAGACCTAAAATTGATCCCTGTGGAACCCCCACTGGTAAGAGGAGCTGTACCTTAAGAGTGGGGGTCAAGAATGATGGACATGCTTTAGCACAAGTAACATAGCTCCTCCTCTACTCCTGAGTGCAGACAAGAGTGCCATATTTGAAAGCTACCACCATACTGTGCCTATGCCCACGTGACAGATGCCATGGCAATCACATGGTTTTATAGGGACAAGATGCAGAGGGGCACCTTGCGTGAGCATACAGGACATGATGGGCCTCAGCAGACATGAGTGTGTCACAGCTGGAGTGAGCAGCGGTCGGAGCGGGGGGCTGTGTAAAAGTCTGTATACGTCTGAGTGCAGTGTCTGTGTGTGTGGGGAGGACGCACCACGGCGCACTTACAGTACAGGACACGCTGCCGTCTGCTCGCTCAACGCTAGTTAGGAAGGGCATAAGTCGTGTGTCCAAAGTCAAAAACAACATGTTTACACAGATTTACAACAATATCAGAACCCTATAGGAGAACAAGGCATGAGAACACAACACAGTACATTTGATTGGCTTCCCAAAATGTTTTCAAATTAAAGTGTAAAAAATACTTGGACAGATAAAGACCAAAGACAGTTGGAAACAGGATGTGGATTACTATGAGTCCCGCTGCAGTTAAGAAAACATTTGAACATGCATTTCAAAGTGAGAGAGGGGAAGGGCAAAAAAGGCAAACTGGACTTATCAGGCATTGACTATTCAGATTGAAGAGTGCAGAAAGAAAAAGTCTATTTTGAAGATAAAATGTTTTTAGGACACATAACCCTATGTATGAATTTAAGCTTAGTACTATGTTTGATGGATAAAAACGACTTTATAACTTTAAGGGGAAGTTGAAAACAAATGCCTTTCAATTAGTTTATTTTAAATGTACATAGACGAGGATGTAGCAGGAGGGGGGGGCGGGTCGCTCGGGCTTTGGCTGGCCCTCTCAGTCACTAGAACTAAGCATACAAAAAGCATTGTGCTAAAGACGCCCGGGACAGGGGAGAGTCTACATAAATCCAGGGGAAGACAAGAATAGGATGTGATGGGTTACTGCAGTTTCTAATTAAGCTTACTATCTTCCCTAATAAATGTAAATTTAAGTAATATGTTAGTGGGGTAAGTGCTAATATTTACTCAAATGTCCTAAAAGGGTCTTTACACAAGACATCACCAAATTGTGAGGTGCCATGTTTCCGGTCTTGCGGTACTTCTATATTGGGAATGTTTATCAAATCCGTTATTAATAGAGATTGTACTTGGGCTGCATTGACATGATTGCATGTAAAGAATATTTAAGGAAGACTTCCCGCATTTCCCTTAGGAATACAACAGGACTGGAAAACTGGGACACCTCGCAGTTTGGGTAAACACAAGGCTCCAAAGTGCAACCAATCTGGGTGCACATGCGCCTAAAACTTTCTCTGGTGCAACAAAAAAAAAATGTTCTTTGGGTGTGCCTGACAGATGCTCATCACATCCCTTCTCCTGTGTCCTCTCTCTTCATTATAAACGCAGATTACATAGTATAGAAACACATTTTACAATTATTGTTTTATTTGACAACTAAACAAAAAAGTACTCTCGCCTCATCTCTGACCTAAAAACTAAAGCCAGTCGGAGCTGAGAAGCCGATGCGCTTAACTCACGCTCTGGTGCACAGAGCTAAATGCAGAGACCATAAGTTGGCTTTTTTTTCATTTATTTGTAAATAAAACACTGTATTTACTTTTAAACTGAAACATCAAACCTGCAGATCCTCCACACTGTGTTTAGTCACTTAAATGAGACCGTGGTTGGGCGAGGTGCAAAAAAAATGAATCTAGACTGTAAAAGACGTCAAAGATCAACTACTGAAATTAAAAGTAAACAAGTCTCACTCTGCATTTACTATAGTGAACTGTAAAGATCCTTAAAGTACACCCCTCTCACTCTGACTAGTTTGTGAAGCCAATATGCATTTAATAGCTTTTTATTAATTAAAATTATAGGCTTCCAACCCATTGTGTTTTAACTTAGACAAAAGGTTCTGGTGCTGGTTTTCTTGGTGCACCCAAACGAAAATCTTTGGCGCACCGGTGCACCCAACTCAGATTGTAGTCTGAAGGCCTGTAAACAGGAACTAGCCAGATGTTCTTGTGCACAGAGCTCATTGCTTCGAATAAATAGTGAGATCTGATTTGATTTGGACTGTGAGAGCTACTAGAGTTCCTGTGCGTGCCCAGGGCATAGAGGGAAGCACAGGGGGACAGTGGGGGGCTCCGTTCCCAACGACCGAGCGTTACCTCTCTGGCCTTCTGTGCGGCCAGCTCGGCCTGCCTCTGCCTCTCCAGCTCCTCCAGCAGCTGCCGTTCCATGATGCGCTTGGCCTCCTCCACGCGTCGCAGAACCTCACGCTCAATCTCATCTTTGCGCTTCTCTAGCTCCTCCTCCACACGCTGGCCACCAGCTCCTCCACGCGCCGCGCTGTCTCCTCCTCGATCAGCTTCTCCTCAATCTCCTGCTGCCGGCTGCACAAAAGAATGACAAACAAGAGACACTTTAGATTGGGTCTGATGAAGACTTCTAAATGTGGCTACCATCTCCAAACACCATCAATCACTTACAAGGTAGGGCAGGGTGATGCGGCCTAAAATTGCATAATTGGTGGACTCTACAATCTGATGATGTCATACTCCCAGATGGAGGGGACAAGAGCCAGATATTAAACAGCCACTACTGATTACGTTGTATTTTCGCAAGAACTATCCAATAGGAAAATTCAGAAATGGTAAACCCAATCATTTACATTAGTCACCAAACACAGAACTTACTATAAGAATATGCTTTTTAGCAATACTTAATTTTAGCTGCCCCATCATCTGTATTGATGTTGTCACATCATCTGAAATTCAGCAATATAAAAAGAAAATCTACGATAACAATATAATTGATCATAGTGAGATTGACTCAACGGTAGTATGCACTAACTTGGTTAAGGATACTGAAATCAGAGTTGCTGCTTTCACTCATTATTAGTCATTATCACCACTTTTAGTCATTTTAGCAGAGCCTCTACAGTCAGTGTTCATGTGTCTCTAGGCTTTAGCGTTCGCATGCTCGATATATGAACCCAGCCCTAACTATGAAAGCACATTCTGTTCAATCATAAAAGTCACATAGGCAAGGAAGTTAAAGTGTCCTGTCCCCTTTGGTTATAACATTTTACCACATACCACCTGACCTACTGTCGATTTATACTTGTGTTGCCCCTTGTGACGCACCATTATTTAGAATATTTTGACAGTGGGTTGAGGGCATTCCCCCCAACCAGAGGATATCAACTTCAAAGCTCCCCATACGCATAATATCAACACTGTAAAATTGCACCCTCAAGATACTGAAAACCTCACGGCAGGAGCAGAGCACAACTTTTATTAGACTCTGACCACTCAAAGTGAGAATGTGGCTGACAGGACAAACAGCCTGGTCTGCTGGTTCACTCTTCCAGTTAATAAAGCCACATGAGGCGCTGTGCTGTACTTGTTATTATGGCTATAGCAGTTTTCCACAGACCACTGCTACTGCTCATGTTGTGCTCTGGGGCCGATTCCATGAGGCCCTCAGAGCATGCAGCCACAGGGCCCCAGTGCTGAGGGCCAAGGCGGTTTCATTATTGCAACACTTACAGTCAGCAATAAAGGGCCTATTATGGTTTAGATGTTTGTGCTTTACATTTCTGTTTAGTTTTCATTTGGGGACAAATCTAATGTTACAGATGACTTCACAGTTCACACTGCAGTAGGTCTGAAAGTTTCAAAACTGGGCAGCAGTAAAGAGGCTGCTTGAAACAGTAAAGTATGTCCTCTGCAAATGGACCAAAAATGCATGATTCTTTTTTTTAGTTTAGCAGTTTCTCATGCAGCAGTGTTTTCTCGGCAATACAGACAGAGAGATGCAGTATTTGTTAGAAAAGTTGCAATTAATCAAAACATATTGATTCAATTATTTGGACTTGAACTGGTACTTTCAATAGAATTCCATGGTCTTAAATGAATACATAATTTTGTATTGAGGGGTGCTAGAAGTTAAAAAAAAAAAAAAAAGGCCCTTGTCTTTTTGGGTATTATACGGTTTGTCAACAATCTTTTTATCATGTTGTCATAACTTGTTCTTTAAATAGAGCTGAGATAATCCAAGCCAAGGGCCAGCACAACAGTTCCTGTTCCTTTTATTAAACTGGTATTGTCCAGAGTGACTCCAAACAGGAAGCTGTAGGAGGCTGGGAGGGTTGCTTGTGTCACAACACGGGCTGCCTCCTCAGATCTCATTTCACTAGGTCAGCTCAGCTCGGAGAAACCAGAGCTCGGCCTGTCCTTATCTGCACAGTCCCACTGGCTCCACATTAGCATCTCTATGCGGCGCTAAGTGGCCCTGTGGCTATTAGCACTGAGGAGAGCAGCGCACAGGAGCAGTGTGTGGGGCAGTGCTGCTCTCAGGAGTGTACAGCCCCAGGCTAAAACACACAGAGCTCACAAAGAGCAGGCTCAGGGCTCCAGGGTTAGTGTTGGGCTGGACTTTAAGTGTTTCAGGACTCCTGAGTGACAGGCCGCTGACCTCAGCTTGTCCTACAGCATTTCACTGACACTACAGCTGCTCAGCCTTTTGTCATAAATCAGACAGTAACCTGAGAGAAAGTCTACCATTACCACACTAATGAAATTATACCTTTTCAGGTGTCGTTTCAATTTTACAAGCCTCTGCCTTGTTTCCAAAACACATATTAGAATGTGAGCTGATGTATCTATTATCAAATTATTGACATTATCAATGTTTACATTTCAGGCCTTATCCCAGACTCCTACTGTGTGTTATCTCCTGTTCAATGTGCACTGAACAGCTCTTCCTTCCCCAAAGTGTGTCTGTACCCTAATGTGAAAAAAAAACGACAGTCAGTAAAATTGAAAGTTTTGACGCAGCAGTTTAGTAACTCTTTACAGTCTTGCAAAAGTTGTAAATAACCACTTCATTGTTAGAAAACCTGTGATGAAAATAATACAATTGAAGCACTGACATTAAGTGTTGTATTGTTGGTTTTAAATGTGCAACTCAGCAATACACTCACATTCACACCAGATGAGCTGGTTACCATTTTTATCATTTTGTGTGTCACGCATTCAATAATAACACGAGTGATGCAAGAAAATTACAATACAATTTAGATATGGTACTCTTCAAGTATGTCCTCATAATGGCTTAGTTTGAACTCTTCACACTGGGATAAACATGGTGACAGTTCCCCTTTAGTCCCAGGCCTGCCCAATGCTAATATTAGCACACCGTTAGCTTAGCATTAGCCTGCGCACAGCCAACTCAAAAGGAACGCAACCATTAAGGCTAACTAGCATAGCATGTTCGCTGTGATACGTTTCTGCAAAAATAATACAAAAGCACTCACATTTTCCTCTGTCGCTCCATCTCAGCCTTCCTCTCCTCTTCCTCCTTCTTCTGCTTCTCATCCAGGGCATTCCTCTTGCTCAGGGTCCGGCCAAAAATGTCGATGCGCTCGGGCGGTGAGACGGGTCGCTCTCTGCGGGACGAGGCTGTGTTGGAGCGGGACCGAGAGCGTGATTCCCGGCGGCGGTTCCTCTTCGACTCCCGGGACTTGGACCTCTTCTTGGAGCGCTCCCGGTCTCTGGATCTGGACCGGGATCGGCTCCGCTTCTTGCTGTGTTTACTGCTTTTGGAGTGTTTGGACCGGGACGAGCTGCGGCTTCGAGAGCGGCCCATGTTGACAGTCGCAGTGTACCGCTATCCAGAAGACTTTAAGCCGCTGTGAAACCAATATAATCCGCTGATCCTGTTCCACAACTAGCGTAAATTCAATCGGACCAGTTACAGCCAGCAAATAACTTTATTCTGTTAAGAGAATCATTAAAATATGCTTGTTATTTTGCCCTCCTAGCTTCGGTGAGAAGAAAGATGGCGGATAGTCGACGGTGGTAATTTCCCAGCATGCATCACGGGCTTCGGTATTTTCCGTCAGTCTTCGGAACTTTTCACTAATATACATTTTTCATTAAATAAATCTTAATTTTGACTGTTATTATTATTATTAAAACTCAAATATTTTAACAATGTTACACTTGCATTAAAATATAATAAATTGTGCTGGGTTGCAGATGACTTGGGACAGAAGCAGACCATAAAATATAGGCTGCAGCATTTCTGGATTATCTTGTTAAACATTCCTTATGATTTGTGATTATGACATCTTTGGCCTACATTCAACAATATAAAAATAATAGATTTTAATGAATGTATAGGTTACACTTTAGTATTTGTTTGCATGGGCTCTTTAAATTAATACATGTTGGCTAAGCATAGGACTACAAAGATACTTTATTACTCCTATTTTACCATACATAGTATAAAACAGAGCAGACCTAACAAAATTACATTTCAGATCAGATTATATAGCCTAAATGTTGTGATCAATTTTGATTCTATAGTGTCAAACTGTGATTGTATTAATGCACTACTCAAAGGTTCAGTATGGAAATGGCATGTCATCTGCACGATTCTGTGGAAACAGAAAGTTAAAGCCATACTTTGGAACATTCTTCATGGAGAAAGATACGTTTTATGCCATACTGTGGAATATGATAGCCAAAAGAACAACATTTCCATGGCAAGAAGCACAAGGAGGCCAAACAAGAGTCAGGTTTGTGAAGATGCAAGCCTGCTCAGAGTTTTTAGTGCAATAAACAACCAAAAAGTTAAAAAAGAAAAAAAATCTTAGCTAATAAGTTATATACTGTGGCTTTAAATAAATATTCCAGAAATGCAACTATCTGCAGAGTCTCAGATCACAAGGCTTAAAATCATTCAAATCAATAATCGCTAATCATTTTGTCTTTGTTGTCATTCCCCTACTTCCTACCAATTCCCTTGCGTCCTAACAGCTATGGGGGTCTACTCTCTTACAAATGTACAGCTTTTGTCACAGAATTTGCACATTAAAGTTTAGCCTACCACTCTCTAACGTATTACTGCAAATGGAGCTTCTAGCTTTCTGTGGCTTTTTTAGACAAGGGTCACTAGGGTCAATAACATGATCAGGTTTCAGTTTTGCTTTGACTGTAGCCTGCTCAAGGAATTGGCCTACCATGAAATGTACAATACAGTTAATAGGTGTTCTTTAAAGAATCCCTGTGTGACTTTTCAGGTGGGGGCTTGCCATCTTGCTTGGAATGTTCCAAAGCTTGGCCATTACACATATCAGTCTCACTTTTAGTGTCTTTATTGCCTGAAAATAACTTATATAGATGTATTCTTAATGTGAGCGAGGTCTCTTCTCCACAGATCTGACCTGTAACTAGCCTGGTGGCATCGCTTTTTTGGAGATAGATCAGACAAGAGGGTATTTTACTTTCATGGGGTATTAATTGCTAACATGTAACATATTTAGATCACCATGTTACCTTTATATATTTGCCAAAAACAACATTAACATATTAGTTTCACTTTCATTTTTTATGCTTTGAGTCTACTGCACAAAGCATCAGGCTTGTCAAGTTGCTGTGTACAGTTTTGTATCATCTTTTTGCATATTTATGGAGAATGTCGCGTGGGAGCATGGATGACGTAGGCTTGTGGGCTGAGCATTGCACAGAATCATACAGGCCCGGGAGAGATCGCTAAAATACTCAGACATGCATGGATGACATCAAAAACCTCGTCAAGCCATTTTTGGTGAGGGAACAACGTTACAAAGATTGCAGAAAGCTCAAAAAAAATATATTTTGCACTATACTCCTTCTTTAATGCCCAAACAGTAGAGCATTCCAAAGCAAATCAATGACACATTTCCATGGAGACGAGCTGGTATAGCAGATCTTCCCCAGAAAAGTTACATATTGAACCTTTAAACTCAGTAGATAAGTAGTTCTTCCTACAGGCCCAAGAGCAAGAAAATATACTACTTTTTTAATATGTGATCTACTTTCGATAGAACAACTACAACTTCTAAATCAGTGCATACGAATCACAATGCATAGAGCAGTGGTGTGAACACATAGCACATTTTGTCCCAGTTTAACCTATATTTAACCGCTCATTTTTCAAAGCTATCTTACGCTCTATCAGCTGCACAAAACCCGCCTTTTATCTCGCCCGTAAAATATAGTGACATTGCCATCAGATAACCAGCAAAAACACAGCAAACTGTAAAGAAAACTAAAAACTGGCGCTCCCCAGCTAAATCAGGCTATTGTGCTAACCTTCTCCCCCAGAGGCTAGGCCCAAAATAACCCTCCATGACTATATTTAAAAGCACATAATTCATAAGGCGGCAAAGGTTGGGCATTAGATCCTTTCAATTTGTCATTTTGCTTTTTAAATAATTTCTCAAAGTGTAATTTTAGATTTGAGATGGTAATGGTCATGGTCACATTTTTATATCGCGCTTTTCCACCTTCATGGCACTCAAAGCGCTTTACATCAAGGAATCACTCACGAGGTGGGTTAAGCTTCTTGCTCAAGGACACAACGACTACCTGTGTCAGCCTATGATGCTTATGTTGAAACCGGGATTCAAACCACCAACCTTCAGATCAGTGGACAAACACTCTGTACCAGCTCAGCTACTGTAGAGATGTATAGTTTTTATTGTGGTATAAAAAGTTTTCAGATTTTCCAGATGTATAAGACGTACTGTCAATGTAATAAAAATAGACATTCCTTTGAGTAGTACATTGTAGTGATCTTGTGTCAATGGGCAAGACACTTCAACGTTTAACCAAAAGATTTATTGGTGTTACTGGGCTGCGTTCACATTGTAAAATTTGATGATGTCTTGATTTAAGATGGAGACCAGGGCCCTATAACTCACTGGTTTTGGGAGAAATATCAAAACATCTGCAAATGTTAAACCTTCTTAATCTTAGTTTGGGATTTGCTCCACAAACTTGTCATATCAATCATCTGGTCTAAAGTCGTTTCAACTGACAACGATCACATCTTTGGGTTTGAATGATAGCGCCACTTTTCGTCGTTTTTCTGAAGCTATTGTGGATAAATTACTTCACCTTATTTTATTCATGCCAACACATGACGTTGAACTTTATGATAGTTGTGGTTTCATGTGGATAGGCTCAGTAATTACAGAGACATCAACCATAAACCATCCATTCTCTGACTTCCTTCTGCACACATACTTCCTCCAGCTCTTCCGGGGGGATCTCGAGGTGTTCCAAGGCCAGCTGAGAGATATGGTCCCTCCAGCGTGTCCTGGGTCTTCCCCGGGGTCTCCTCTCGGTGGGACATGCCCGGAACACCTCTCCAGGGCGGCGTCCAGCTGGCTCTTCTCGACATGGAGGAGCAGTGGCCGACGTAGCCATGTAAGACGTTTGTGCTACTTGTGGTTTTATGTGGATACCCAGTAATTACAGAGATAGTAACCGTAAACTAGGTCAACTAATCTGACAGTTAAACAGTTTGGTTGTGCACATAAAACCCCGACAATGTTTAGATGTTCATTACAAAAAACTGTGGAGGTGGCACATCCTTCACACACTCAGACTTAGAAGTTACACAGCCTCAAGCGGTTAACGACACAGAACCAATTATGAGGTTCCAGGGTGACACAGAACCAATTATGAGGTGGCTCTGATTTCAGTTGAAATAGTCCAAATATCTGTTGAATATAAATGGATAAATGTGTATAAAAAAATCAAATATGTATGTAAATGTCATAAATTGGAAAACAAGACGCAAACCAAATCAAGATACAAGGAATGACAAACAAATACATTCAAATAAGAAATATTAATGTTATGGTTTATTCATTTATCATTAATAATAATTTAGTATAGTTCTCATCATCCCAGCTCCCACAGTTGCATACGATTGTTGTGTTCTTGGGCAAGACACTTAACCTGCCTCGCTCCCATTGCTTGTTTGCGAACACTGGTGTATAAAGTGTAGAAAAGCGCTACATAAATGTGACTATGTACTGCACATTTTTGTCTCATTTTATTTTATTTAGTTAACAAAAACAATAAACTACAGGGTAACACGACCAGTTTATTAAGAACGATTCAGGCTTAGCAACTACTTACTCCTATAGCCTCTTAATTACGTAGTAACTGAGCCTATTTGCTTTATTAGGGCTAATTAAAGTGTTATAATGAAGGGCTTCCAAATACATTGCCTACTTCACATTTGAATATAGAGCTAGCAATGCCGCACGTTACGTAACATCTTTTGCTTCCATCTTCTATTTCATTCTCAAAGCCAAATAATATTTTTCTGTTACCACAGTTTGACTATTTCCATAACAACCCACACTTCTTTCTAGTTCAGTTCTAAAGATGAGACGAACCAGCATTACACTTCTATACACTATGCAGACTTTTGATGAATAATCCAGAGTACTTCTTGGAGGTGTACGCCGTCCCCTGTGGGAATCCTAGCCGCGCGTTAATGGGGGAATTTGCCGTCTGAGTTGCGTGGCTCGGGAAGGTTGTTAGAAAGAGTTTCAAAAGATTTAAAATGGCGGTTTCGTGTTACTCTAATCTCCTTTGAAAGAGGGATATGTCGGGGAGAACGGCCTCTCATAAGCAGCTGTCAATCACGCCTTAGAGTTGTCCGTGTCACAGAGGCGGGGCTAAAATGAATTACGTCGTATCAGGAAATCCCACTATGTGAATGCAATTAGAATAAACACAATAGTCGTGTGTTATATTTGACTAGCGAGAGTGGGGTTAGCTCTGATGTGTTGCTCCCTAAGTCACTGCCATTACACTCTGCGCTATCACAACACAATCAGCGTGCATCCAGCTAATGAAACTACTGCACATCGCATCAGGTTTGTGACGTTGTAGTGTATTGTTCTGTAGCAGTGGTGTCAAACTCATTTTCACTGAGGGCCACATCAGCAAAATGGCTGCCATCAAGGGCCAGATGTAACTGTGAGGCAGTATAAATGACACTAAATGTAACTAAATGTCATGTAAAATAAATGTAACTACTTTTTAACTTGTTAAATAACTGTTTCTGTATTTATTAAATGTCTGTGTAACTGTGTGCCCCCTGAGAAACTGACATTTTTAAAAAGTGTGTATCGGGGCACACCTGACCTTCAGCACTGCTTCAAAAACAGCCTTTTAGAGCCTTTTAATTATTGGACAATTTGTTGTTTTTCTTGGAGGCTAACTTTTGCATACTTAGCCCCATGTTGGTGTCAAAATGCCGACATAGATTGTATTCTTTCACAACTGACCGCGCCTCATAACACAAAAAACATACAGGTTTTTCTCCTTGAAGCACAGCCTTGTCTTCACCTTCACCTTTCTTGAAACTGCCTTCCATGCCTACAATTTTCCGCTTCCTGAACATTTTGGGATCATTATTTGCAAATATTTCTCAGTTCCACTTGCTGGAAAAATCGTATTAGTTTATGATCAATGCACACATTAAAGCAGCATAAACTTATTTTAAAATGACAGTCATGCCTTTTAATTTACCTTCTCGAGGGCCACATAAAATGATGTGGTGGGCCACATTTGGCCCACAGGCCTTGAGTTTGACACACATGTTCTATAGGATTGTGGGATGAGCATTGTGGCTTGTACTGCTAACCATAAGGAGGGTTCGAATAACGCTCTGGAGAGATCGCAAGATTACTCAAACATGCATGGATGATATATAAAACTTCTTTTTGGCATGTCTTTGATGAGGAAATAATGTTATAACATGGTAGAAAGCTCCAAAAAGTCGATTTTGCACAATACCCCCTCTATAAGTAGCTGAATATAAGGTTAACACTGTCATAGATGCAAACATTACACAACATTTTCCCAGAATAATATGAATGATTTTTGCAAAGAAGTGAGTCAGCGGTGGCCAGTGTCAGATCATGTATCTTTAATAGAGAAAGTATCCAAAATAGCTTGAACTTCCTCTGTTCCCACACTACTGCTTAAGATAACACATCCTCTGCAGGGTTAAACCAGGTCACGGAGTTGGGGACTTCAACATTATTCATATTCATATTTGATTTAAAAGTCAAATTTTAAGGAACTAAAACGGACTGTCCTCACCTCACATGACCCCAGAAGTCTAGACCAATTTGAACACATTTTGTGCCGAGAAAGGAGCAGCGTTTTATGACAGTGTTATGAAGGGGCGTGATGTCACTTCCTGTTTCCATGTATTCACCGTGGATACTGCCGTGGCATTCACTCAAACAAAAGCAGCAATGAAAAAGAAGTGGGAAAGATGTGGGTGAAAACATGGAGCATTTTTTATATATTTCTTGGTTGAAGTAACTTTGACGTTTGACATTTATTTAATAGGAAGATAAAACCCCTGGAGACGAACTAGCTTATTTACGAGGGTCCACTTTGGCTCATTGTTTAAAGCGTGGTATCTTATTTTAAAGCTGCATTACTCATCTGTATTGTTATATACAGATTGCGTGTTTTCTCTAAAGTTGTATTCAATCAGAAACATTGTTGGATGAAAACCATGTACAACCAGCTGCTTTGGGGACATGGTAGCTCAGTTGGTAGAGCGTTTGACCACTGATCCGAAGGCTGGCAGTTTGAATCCTACTTGTGACATAAGCATCATCGGTAGAGCGGTCAGATCCACTGATCCACAGTTTGGCGGAACTATTCCAACTCCCGTAAATGAAAGCTACCGTTGGGTCCTTGGGCAAGACACTTAACCCACCTCACCCCCAGTGTCCGTGTACACTGGTGTATGAATGTGTGTGTGAACGGGTGAGTGGTTTCTTTGAGTGCCTTGAAGGTGGAAAAGCGCTATATAAAAATGACCTTTATCCCAGACAGTCGTTTCTCTGTTTTGGTTCCACATCAGAGTGAGGGAAGGGACTCGAGTGCACTCTAAAACTTCACTCATGGTTTCAAATTATTTAAATGAACTCTATGCACCTCTTACAGTTTTTGTTAAAGGTACTACAATCACAACTGAACCTGTGCTGCCAGAGCCTTTACCTAAAGCTCTTCTCATTCTCAGTATATAGACAGACCGTGCCTTATGTGAAAGCTCAAAACCTCCAGAATTCACTCACTGAGATCCAGTTTTGCAGTGGTCCAAACTTATTCCGAGCATCCTAATTATTCACAGTGATGAGTTTAAAAGTGCTTTTCGCAACTCTTGATGTTTTGTCGCAATAATGCCAAAACCACACCAGCATTACTACATTCTTGATAAAATACTTTCTAACCTCGGAGAACCCATGGGGTCAAATTTGGCCGCAGTTAATTGCTGCTACCCAAAATGAACAAACAAACAACAACAAAAAAGTCAAATTGAAACAAATTTCAATTCAAAAATTCAAAAAGACCAGAGTGCCACTTCTGGCCCCTGCATAGAAGCACCTAGTGGATGAATATTGAACTAAAATGAGCCAGAGTGATAGTGACAAGATGGCTGACCTGTTGAGCTGGAAAACTACCTAAACAAAATCATCTTCTCAGCAAACCAGCGGTTGTAAAATTGTGGGGGGTTTTGTTAATCTTTTTAGTAATAGCTTGCAGAATGTCTAGAAGTACGTTTTATATTCTTTTTGGATAGCAAGCCCAATGGGTCAAATTTGGCCCTGTTCCTAAATTAGGGAATAAAGGGTTAAAATCGAAAAAAGTGGATATTTCAGTGTTCAGTGAACTTATAGCAACGATTTAATGCAATGTTCATAATTTTCCAAAGAAGAAAAGGGTTCTTGGGTTTAATGCAGACAGTATGCAGTACAATATATCTGTACTGGGGCAAAAAAAGCTCAACCACATGAACAAAAAGTTAATGATGATTCATTGTACTTTACAGAATACACATCTTGAGCCTAGCCGTATTTGACATGGTTAAACCTTTGCCTGGTTAAGTACAAAATAGCTCTTGGTCGCTATCATTTTCATCTCAACATCATCCAAAGTAGCGCCAGCCCCGTTCCTATTGTGTGATCAAAGTCCCCCATCCATTCTCCAACCCACCCCCTGCCCCTCTGCGGCTCTCCAGGCCCCATAGACACTCAACAAACACAGGATCTGCCTCCGAAGAGCTCCAGCGCATTCTGCTATTGTCATGTTGATGGTCCCAAGCTCTCCATAAAGAACCACCAACGGGAGGGGGGGGGTCTGAAAACCTCTCTCCCGGTCGATGAGCCTTTCTCCTGGGCAGAGGCAAGAACAGGAGTGGGGGAGGGTCCTGGAGGTGGGACAGAGGGTGGAAGTGGTGAACATCAGCTACGTCAGGTCATCATTCAAGGAGATTTATGGAGTTTGCCAGCCAACTGACAAAGATCTGTGTTAGGGTTAAGTGTGGTTTGAATATAATGTGGTTAAACATAGTAATTTGTTAAAAAGGTCCATATTATGTACAAAACAACTTAAGCAATGCTCCATCATGAAAACATACTTTGATTCATGAATCTTCAAGTAACTGTGAAAATTGTAAAAGTAAAGATAAAAAAAAATCTAAGAAAAAAAAAACTTAAGTAAAAGTACCTGTTTATAAATGTCTACTTCAAAAAAAATGTTAAAGTACCTGTTTATAAATGTATTTAAAGAGTAAAAAGTATTTTAGCACAAATTTTGAAATCTAATGAGGCTTCAAATGTAGTAATTTTGATAAAAATTTTGTGCTGAATTGTCTTCAATAGAAATAAATTTTTTTCTAGCTGTTTTTTTTGTTTTCTTTTTTTTTTTGCTTAAATTACGAACGTGTTAAAAAATAAATCCTCAGTCTTTTCAGCAGGTCTCAAACAATAATAAAAAAAAACGTTTAGTCTTCAGTCCTGTTCAAACATGTAATGGAGTAGACAGTACAAATACCTGCTCTCAAATGTAGTGAAGTAAAAGTATCCATGCATTTAAGTAAAGAACAGATACCTAAAATGTATACCTCAGTACAATACAATACTTTACTTACCTTTTACGCTCTACCACTGCCTATCTTACAGAAATTGTCATATGAGCATTTGTTATAGCAATGATCACACTGGTCCAGCCCCCGCCACATGCCAGGATTCAAACACGGCCCTCAGGAACTAATAATTGCCCGTCTTTGTCTTTGGTAATATTTATGTGTGGTTTGAAAGAGTTGCAGTGTTTGCTTCCTCATTGCATTTTTATCATGTACTGCTGTCATATAAAAAGCTCTTTTATGAGTAAATATGGCCAAAATTGCATCTATCAGAGACGATGCACAGGGGCCACTAGGGACTAAAAAGGCTGATCCCAAAAGTCTAGACTAATTTGAACACATTTTGTACTGAGAAAGGTGTAGTGTTTTATGACAATGTTTATGAAGAGGCATGATGTCACTTCCTGTTTCCATGTATTCACAGTGGATACTTTCATGGTATTCACTAAAACAAAAGCAGCAATGAAAAAGAAGTAGGAAAATGTGTGTGTGTGTGTGTGTGTGTGTGTGTGTGTGTGTGTGTGTGTGTGTGTGTGTGTGTGAAATCATGGAGCATTTTTTATATTTTTTCTTAAGTAAGTTTGGCATTTTACATTTATTTAATATGAAGATAAATCCTTTGAGATGAACCATTTTTTTTTTCTACAGGGTCCAGTTTGGGTCAATATTTAAAGCTGGGGTATCTTATTTTTAAAGCTGTATTAGGCTTAGGGGGCACTACTTCGATGTTAGGGCATTTTGAATATTGGAGTTCATATATTTCCATATATTTGGAGCTATTACGGGAAAACACTTTTTTTTATTTTTTTATTAATTAATTTATTTATTTATTTCAAATTAGGGCTGCAAATTTCCCCCCCAAATTCTCCAGCCCTATTTCAAACTATAAAAGAAACTGAAATATTGCATAATTCCAAGTGTAAACAGCAGTGATGTGATCCCTTAAAATGAACAACTGGAACCAGATCTCATTTTTTAAAAGAACCAAATCTTTTTCTTTTTAGTTTTTGTGCATTTTTACACTGATTAACGTTGAACCAACACGAAAATCAGAACAGAAGCAGAGCAGGTAACACCAGTCAGAACTTTTTACACAGAAAAAAAACATATTTAGGATTATAATACCAGTTTTTTTTTAAATTATTATTATTATTGTCGTGCAAGGGAGTAAAAGAAAAATTCAAATCTGTCATCTGGACAAAGAAGTTGTAGGCGTTTCATTGCTCATCTAAGCCACTCTTTCAGTTAATTTATTTAAAATGTCTTCAGCAAAATGTCTTCTCCACTCCTACAATATTTTTGTTCAGTTGACACATTTGCATTTTTCTTTTACTATGGATCATACCTGGATGAGTGAGGGATTACACAGACATTGTAGTGCAACGTTTTATTTAAATTCTGCATCGTTTGAAAGGGTAAGCACACTCCCACTCTCAGTTTGAACCAGTTTAAACACATCTGAGCCTTCGTCATTTCTCTGTGATTAGTTTGTAGATAAAATGAGTTCTCACGTTGGCTTTTGTCATAAAAATAAAAAAAATAAAAAATAAAAAATAAATAAATAAAATAAAATAAAATAATAAATAAATAAATAAATAAAAATGAAATAAACAAATAAAATAAATAAATCAATCAATAAATAGTAAATAAGTAAGAAAGTAAGTAAGTATAAAAAGAGCGATTTTGAGCGGCTCTTTAAAATGAACAGATCCAAAAGATCCCAAAAAAAGAGCCGAAAGTCCCATCTTTAGTAAACAAGTTGCATACATTTTTGTAGAGTTTTGCTGTTGCCGATTTCCCCTTTTTGAACCCTGCAGCAGATGTCCACTCTCCTTCATTCCTCCTCTGTCCAACTTCATTTCTCTAAACTTGACTTCTCATTTCTCCACTCGTGACTGTCCATCCCTCACTCTCGCATTGACCCAATTCAGGATGTCTCCCCTCAAAAGCCTTCCACGCATTCAACCCTGTTAACCATATGTCCCCGATCGTCCTCCCAGTCATTAGTCTGTGCCGGCGTCATGCGATAGTCCCCTCCGCTGTAATTAAGTGTTAGGGGAGCTTCAGAGTTGACCCCTCGTACAAAGCCTGCGAAGCGACTGTGGGCTGTCACCGCCATCTTGGATCATCTTTCTCCCCGGACCGGACAACGGAGGGTGGACAGGTGAATGAGGCAGGTCAAATGTTGGGGGTCAAAGGTCGGGTTTGAAGTGCCAGGGTCTTGAGACGATCGGTCTGCTGGGTAGGCTCTGTGGTTGGGAGGTATACAGCGGTAATTGCGAGATCGTATGAAGAACGGAGATTTGGCGTTGAGAGATTGTTCGCGTTTGGTCAATGGGTTGAGAAGAGATGAAATGTGAAATGTAATATGGTTGGGGGGCATCTTGCTGGTTAACCGAAGCAATAAGGCTTTTCAGATGACACCACTTAAACAAATTGTATGTAAGATTTAGATTTTTTATTTCAAAAACTTCACCTTGATCAGTGTACCCAGGTAAATGGTAAATGGTCATATTTTTATACAGCGCTTTTCCACCTTCAAGTCACTCAAAGCGCTTTACATCAAGGAACAAGTCGCCCATTCACACATACATTCATACACCAGCGTACACAGACACTGGGGGCAAGGTGGGCTTAGTGTCTTGCCCAAGAACACAACAAAAGCATTCATCTGTGGGAGCTGGAATCGCACCGCCAACCTGTGGATCAGTGGATTTGACCGATCTAACAATGATGATTCATGTCGAGAGCGGGACTCGAACCGCCAACCTTTGGATCAGTGGACAAACGCTCAAGGTAAACATGTTCAAATCAAATACAGCTTTTACTAATAATAATTCTAATGCTGATTTATTCTTACACCTAAAAGGACTCTCTCTGATCTGAATTCTCACAACCTAAACTGCAGCACCCGCAGCCAGTCATGAATCAGTGCTAGTGCAGCCTTTGCAGCTCAGTGAGTGAATTCAGGAGATTCTGATGTATGGCCTGTCCATATACTGAGAATGAGTATATCTGCAGGTTAAACCATATGTAGTTGTGATTGCAGTGATTGTGATTGTAGTACCTTTTTAAAACAGGCTATAAACAGTTCCTTTAATTAAAAATATGTAGGAATTTTTCAAGCAAGTATCTGAAATCTGCAGCTGTCTTGAAAAAAAAAAAAAAAAACGTTCACAGAGTGTTGCTTTGGGGAGGCAGCAATAGCTCAGTGACATTTGACCTTTAAATGTGCACTTTTAAACATGGCATTTTCTATCTTGCATTTACTCAGGTACCGGCGTTTATATTGCTAAAAATATACTGCGACCAGCTTGTTTCGACTTAGATTAAATTTAATGCTATAGTCTGAAATATTCCAAGCAAATAAATAACTTCTCCATGGATTCAAGAAAGTGGCCTCCATATAGAGTACCTTTGGCCTGAAGCTTGGCCTGATACTTGCTATATGCACTACTGTTGCGTCTTTGGGGGGCATGCCACTTCTTGTGTGTAATATGTGTGTGGTCATCACCAATCATCTCCACACTGTGGTGTGATTGTGATCAACTTTGAGTACAGAAATGCATGCCATGTCTCTCCCGGTCTGTTTAGAGTCAGTCCACATCTGTCAAACTCAAGGCCCGTGGGCCAAATGTGGGCCCCCCCCCCCCATGTCATTTTATGTGGGGTCGGAGAACACGGTCGGAGAACACAGGCAGGACACGGGCAGGACATCAGGCAGGACATCAGGCAGGACACCAGGCAGGACGCACAGCAGAGACACGAGAACAGAGATGTGAGCAGCACGCAGATACACAGTGAAAATCAGCAGACCTGGCCAGGAGAGCTGGGTCCTGGCTCCTTTTAAGCTCCTGCAGCTGTGTCGATTGCCCTGATGGGCTGCAGGTGTGTGTGGGAGGAGCCAGGGCTCCACCCAGCTCTGGAGTCAGGCAGGTGAGGGAGGGGGAGAGGAGAACACAGGAGGCAGGAGCAGGCAGGGATCATGACACAAAGTAAAATAAAAGGTATAACTGTCATAAAATATCAGTTGAAAATCCATATGCAATATTTGTAACTTGAATAAGTCATAAATACAGAAACGGTTAATTAACACAATTAAAAAGTAGTTGCATTTATTTTACATTACATTTGATTACATTTTGTGACATTTATCTTACAGTTACATCTGGCCCTTTGAGAACAACCATTTTGATGATGTGGCCCTCTGTGAAAATTAGTTTGAGTTTATTCTGTAACTTCAGAACTAAAATGTGGTAAAATGTAAAATCACAAAAAAAAGTGCATTATGTCACTTTTTCTGGTGGCGGGTCTACAGCCTGCTTGTCCCCATGGAGATGTTTTACTTTCCCTGGAATGGTCCACACTTTGGCATTAAACCTGTTTACTTTGAGCATGGTCGCCTCTCCACAGACTTGGCTTGAAACTTAACCTGACGGCACCACTTGTTTGTCTCTGTGAGGTAGATATGTTAGATGTCATACCGTGGAACATTCTGAATCAGGAAAAAAAACATTTTGCTGTTGTCAGTGATCAATAGTCTTAGCTTGGAATGTGCTTCTCCTCGCAAACTTCTCAATAGAAACAAATAAATGGCGGAAATGTTACTTAGCGCATCTTTAACCTTTACCATACATGAGTAATATGACTACACATACTACACAGACAGAACCATTCTCCTCCTATCTCCATTTTCGCGTTGGGAAAGTACAGTACTCCACTTGTACATCATTCCAACGCTATAACTCATATATGTTTCTCATGAGGTGGGTCCGCGTCCCGTTGCCCGTTCTCCGGCGTAGACCTTGGCTCCTTCCTCTGCTCTGGTTCACACAGTGGTTCACACAGGTCTGGTAGGTCTCGGGCCGGTCTGAGTGAGGGGCCGCGGCTCCAGGAAGGGCCCATTGTTACGAGGCGCTCCCAGTGATGGATGTGTCCCTCTTCCTGTTTGCACTTTCTCAGGAGAGTGTGTTCCCAGGGCTAAGCGTGACGTGACGTATCTCTTTTTGAACTTTTTTTTTTTTTTATGTGTTGCATCTGTGTATCATGGTATTTGAAATGTTACCTCCGATTGTGTTGACTACTGGCAGTGCTAGAACTTAAACAATGAGGCATATCGTTAGCTTGTATGCTACAGTTGGATAGTTTTGTGGACTTACTATAGTGTTTTTTATGTGTTACCTTTTAGCAGCACTAGAACTTTGAGGAACGACATTAGCTTGTATTGCTGTGTCTAGCTCGTTTCACTAATAGACCCTTTTCACGGAGCTGCCTGTCTAGTTCCGGTTCTCCCAAAAACTGCGGAGCCGCATTTCCCGCTCCACTCATTGTGTATTGGAAATTAGCCGAGCCGTGCTAAGAATAAATCTAAATTAAAATACCAGGCAGTAGATCATCAAGACCTTTACTACGATGTAAATACTTCACTGGAGGAAGCTTCTGTGTTTAGAAAAAGAGGCATTTGTGTCTTGAAGCTAACGCTAAGTGAAATTAAAATCAATGAGTGATGTTAAAATAGCGCTACAACATGAATGATTTTGCACAGAAAAACAATCGACTTGTCTCTAGACTCTGCAAAATCCTCATAGAGAATGAATGGTGCGGGAATAGCCCTGTCACAATAATCACTATATCGACATATCGTTCAGTATATGAGAGCTAGAACAATATTTTTTGGAGCTCAATATTTACAGTGTGTATAATTTCTGTGCATTTAGTGGGATATTTTGGCTTTTTTTCTGCCGTACAATAGGATTTGAGCTGTAGAGGGTTGAATAAATACTTAACTAAGACTCATTATAGAGGCAAACTTATACGAAAGTGTTATTCTGCTTTTTATCTTTGGTACCTCATGTTTTTTACTCAGAATAGTTTTTTGGGGGGGGATAATCAGTTAGTTTCAATAGTATCGTTTATCAGATGATATCGCCTATCCATCCACTTTCTTCTGCTTAGGCTGGGTCGTTGGGGGCAGCAGTCTAAGCAGGGACTCCCAGACTTCCCTCACCCCAGACACGTCCTCCAGGTCCTCCGGTGGGACCCTAAGGCGTTCCCAGGACAGCCGAGAGACATAGTCCCTCCAGCGTGTCCTGGGTCTTCCCCGGGGCCTCCTCTCGGTGAGACATGCGCGAAACACCTCTTTAGGGAGGTGTCCAGGAGGCATCCTGAACAGATGCCCGAACCACCTCAGCTGGCACCTCTCGACGTGTAGGAGCAACGGCTCTACTCCGAGCTCCTCCCGTGTGACTGAGCTCCTCACCCTGTCTCTAAGGAAGCGCCAAGCCACCCTGCGGAGGAAGCCCATTAGTATCCGTAAGCAATATATTGTGACAGACCTATGCAGGAAGAGTGCCTTTTTTTTTGTTTTATTGCATTATAAAAGTTTGATTATGATAATTATTGGCTTAGAAAATGTACTTTAATACTAGAACTTTGCAAGCGCATGGTGTACCTTTGATTGATGATAAGTATTGGCGGTGCTAGAATTTTGAGCAACGAGGCATGACGTCGGCTTGGATGCGGCAACTAGTTCTTTTTATGCTATGCTATTGCTTTTTCATGAGTTTATCTGTTTTTTATTGTGTTTGAACAGCGAAACATCCCGCACACCATCTTACTCACAAAATGTGATTTGATTAAGGCCTAGATTATGTATTTTAGACTGCTCCCTCTCCTCTAACGCACTCGTTTTCAAGAAATCACACACACAAACATGGAAGGTTGACATTTAAAACCTCTTCAGGCATGTTTTGATGATGGGACAATATTATAAAATGGCAGAAAGCTAAAAAAAATCTTTATATTTTACATAACGCCCCGCTTTAAATTTTACATCTCTATCTGAATGATGAAGCAAAGTTAAAGCAGCACCACATAAGGTTTCTGGTGGATGCCACGCCACCAGCATGGTTCCAATTTAGATCGGAAAACCACACTGTTCAATGAGATATAAAAGTTTTATGGCATTCATGGGAAAGTTCGAGGCAGAATTAGAATTGTCATAAGTTGCTATGATATTGAAGTATGTGTCACCTGAGCCAGTATACAATGTGCACATATATTTTCAACACTTCAGTAGTTAGGTCTGGAAGCTGTCACCGTATCTCATCAATTTAAGAAGCACTAAATCAAGCAGAACGTTTAAATACAGTCTGTGCAGTCAGCTAGATAAAGAGCATCTGCATTGTTGTCAAAGAAAACTTCAAGCTGTTCCCAAACTTCTGAAGAATCAACTTAAACTGAAGTCCTCTACTGCAAACAATGACATTTTTGTAATAAAAAATGTGCAGCTTGGATATGGTCAACATGGAGCTGACAGATAGATGTGTAGCAAAGGCAAATGAAATGTGTGGACTTTAAAAACACGGAGGACCAAACCTTTGTTTCTATTATCTACGTGGCGACATGAAACCAATCTTTTCAACTGGGATTACTTAAAGGGCCCATGTTACGCTATTTTCTGATCTATGTTATAATGTTTCCTCATCAAAAACACACCTGGAGTTGTGTTTTGTCTCATTCACACATGTTTAACACACAAACCCTGCACATTTAGATAGAAAACATTCAGTTCCACCTTGTGATGTCATGTGGTAATGAAGAAAGTGCTCCACTGTGTTTCTAAACTCCATACACCATCACTAGAATCATTTCAAGAGCTGTTAACTTGAAAACTACCACTTCATGACATCACAAGGTGGAACAGAGCATTTTGAGCTTTGGAGATGTAGACAGACTAATAATAAAGCAACCCATGGAGATGTTGCATTCACGTTGTACAATCGGATGCTATAATCTCACGCAAGAATAGGACAGCACATACGACGTACGTAGAGGTAATTCCATAACTGCTGCCTAGCAACCATGAACAAGCGAAACAGGAAGTTTAAATCTGTCAACTGGACAAATCGCTGTAGGAATGAAGATGTTTCGTTGCTCATCCTAGCAGTTTCTTCAGTTCTGGTCAGATTGCTGTTGGACACTGCCTTTCATTTCTGACACTTAAAACTATGTAAAACTATGATAAATATTTACCACAGTACTACCGCTTTATTCCACCAAGCCGAGTCATAATTAGAAAAACATGAAAACCTGTCATATGCACTATAATGTTATTGCTCAAAGTTCTAGACTGTTTAAAAGAGTGGACTAAGTGAGTGTGACGTCACCCATAGCGTTTGGTTCCAGTCAAATGAAGCTCATCGAGGCTAGCAGATATCGGGGAGAATTTGGAGCCCTTTTCCGACCATGAGTATCATAGCAACGAAAGAGCCAATCTGGACCCAGGCTGTTGAAGGTAACGCCCCTTCCCGCCCGCACTCCTGGCTTAGCACGGAGTGAGTGTTTTAGCAATGGTGTCAATCAAACCTGTTGCTAAAGAAGACAGCTGATGTGTCTGTTATTATTGCTCTTATCTTGATTTCCAGATACAGTGACAAAATAATAAAACCAGGATCAGGTAGAACGGGTCAATACGAGGCTCACTGCAGCCGTTACACAGAGAGGGGTGACCATTTCTCAGTGTAAAGTGAATTTGAATCAGAGTCGATGGAGCCGGAAGCGCGTCCATGCTCACTTCCTATTTGCAACACGGCGGCTGGCAGGTTAGCTACGTCCATCTATACATACAGTCGAGAATTTATTGTGACTCAATGCCAGACGCTACTGTATAAAATTCCCAAAGTTCATAGTAGACATGACTTCCTGTCTTATCGGTGTTTGTTGAGAAGGGCAGGAGCTGTGTGCCTCTGAATGCACCTATGTCGTAATCAGCCAAAACAAAAAGAGCTCTGATGTCTATCTGAGCACACAGCGGAACCTTCGCATATGAGAAGTACTACTGCTGTACTGGGAGGAGCAGAAAGGCACGGACGACTAGTGACTCAGACGTGGAAGGATATGTGTAAATCCTGAAGCATCATTGCCATTTAAAGGTGTTTTTTCCTGTCTTAAAAGCTTGAAAAACAGTAGTTCATTTTAAATAGTTTGCAGTGGTCCAAAGTTATTCCTCACTTACCTTCTACATTCTGTACATCCACAAAGGTTCACTGCAATGAGTTTATAAGCAATTTATCACAGCTCCAAGAGACCAGTGCAGACTTTTGTCATGACAGTAAAGCAGAGCTGTCCAAACTACGGCCCAGGGGCCAAATGCGGCTCTCAGATAAATTTTTGTTGGCCCTCATGCCTCCTCCTAAACTGGCCCAATATCAGGAAGTATTTTTTACTACAAACTGAAGAAATTCTACCTGTATAACCTGAATAACATCACATTGCATTGTGACACAGACCTAAAAATAATCTTCCAAGTCTTATTAAAGGTACAATGGCTCTGTCAAAAGTGTGTTAAATGCACCATTTGACTGCCTGTATCTACACTAGTCTGTGGCCCTCCGTTTCAAATATGTTTCAGTATGCGGCCCTTGGTGAAAAAAGTTTGGACACCCCTGCGGTAAAGCTTTCAACAACTAGCATGCTAACACACCCTTCCTGATTATCAGACAATAAACGTTTTATAATTAGATGCAGACAGTACAAAGTGGACTTATTTTTGCCTCAAGAGCAGCTTATACAATACATCTGTTCTGGCGTAAAACAAATTTTGCTCAAATACATGGGAGAAATTGGGTACAAGGACCTTTAAAGTTGAACTATGTAACCTTTCAAGTGGAGTGTCTGCCCCCTGCTTGTCTCAATGGAGGGTTTTTGCGTAGAACAGTGGTACCATCTAGGACAATATTTGGCAATATCTGAGTACCATCAGATCTAAAGCTAAATGTTATCAGGCTGAATTATGGCTAAACCAGTTAGATTAAATCTGGTTTAAAATGAGACTAAACCATAGATAAGGTAGTTCTGAATACTGACTAACCCAAAGGAAGACAAAAACATGAATAGATTTGTCTAAAAAGAAAAATTCAACCTGCAGACAGCCCCGTATACCTCCAAAGTACCACAGTTTGAGAATCGCAGTATCTATCTATCTAGAAAAGTGCCTTGAAAACCATGAATTCTTACTGTGAGCATGGTCGCCTCTTTACAGATCTGACCTCTAACCTGACCTAGGGGTGTGTTCATGGAGATGGAGTTTAATGCCATGTCTAGGTAAAGCAATAACATTTCCATGGAGACGGTCAGGTGGCAAACACTTCACTAGAAAAGTTACAGAGTGCACCTATAAAGTTTGTATTGTATATGCTTTTAAATAAATAAAATAAATCTTGCAAATAATTTCATCAGTGGAATGTTATTTGCAATGTTACATGTAGGTCTAAACTCATTGTCAGATTAGCATACCTGCAATAGTGGAATAAATACTATGCATTTTATAAAAGTACAGTTAAATGGCTTAAAATACACTCAGTTACAAGAGTACTAGTGCCAACTGTGTACTGAATTTTAAGTATAAAGTATGCACAAAAAATACCTACATTATAAAATCTACTTTTTCTGGCAATAGAGAATATCTCTGTATTTTTTATACGGATGAATATCAGTCTCTCGGCTGGCCTGGGAAAGCTTTGGAGTCCCACCAGAGGAGCTGGAGGACGTGCCTGGGGTGAGGGAAGTCTGGGAGTCCCTGCTTAGACTGCTGCCCCCGAGACCCGGCCCTGGATAAGCGGAAGAAAATGGATGGATGGATGAATATCAGCCTGGTCACCACGCCCTATTGCATCTCGAGCCAGAACCAAATATGATCGTCCAATCAGATGTGTTTATTGTGTTTAGTGACACATGTGAAACAAAAGAGCTCATTGGTCACCCATCTATTACAAGTAAATCAAATCAGTGCTTTGCTCATTGATCCTGCAGAAATCAGCAATGTTTTTTAGTCCCCTGTGGTATTTTTTTCCTTTCTTTTTTCCTCATAAGCAGTTGTATTTGTTTTGATATGGATGGACCCCGATAGGCTAATCCACCTGTCAATCATCTAAATCATCTAAACTCAGGGAGATTCACCAGTGACCAAACACACATCTTCATCAAGTATTGGAGAAATGTGCATTCTGGGTCGCTGGCAACTCACTTACAATAATGTGAGTATTTGTAGTTACTTTCTACCTTTGCCAACCAGTTCAAAACATCTGCATTATTACTTTCTAGCTATGGAATTCATTACTACATTAGACTTTCAGACAGTGTACTGAGGAGACAGTTCTATACAGTGAATGTGTGTGGGACACTAGAACAGTTGGCTGCAGCAGACACCGTGGATGGTCCGATTTCACAGTCTTTGAGGAGGTCGGACTCCGGTGCCAGGTCTGGATCATGGTGGGACTTGGACTCGGACTCCGTGCCAGGTCTGGATCAGAGCCGGGATCAGGGCTGGAGCAGGATGTCTCCCATAAAACCACAGCTCAAGTGTCTTCATTTCCACGCTCTGTCCGCCATTTGGAACGCAAGCACACACAGAGACTACTGGTTAGAGACTGCTGATGAAGATGTGGATAAATGCAAAAGAATTTCTGGTAACACTTTTAACAGTCTTAATAAAAAATGTACAAAATTCATAATCAACAAATATATTAAAGGGTCCGCATTACACTATTTTCTGATCAATGCTATAGTGTTGTTTCCTTGTGAAAAACATACCTGGAGTTGTTTTGTTTCATTCAGACATGTTTAACATTTAGGCTGGGTTCTTCTCTCAAACAGAAAACACCCTGTTCCACCTAATGATTGTGTCATGTGGTAATACAGGACGTGCTCCACTGTGTTTTTAAACGTCATACACCTTCACTAGAATCATTTGGATGATTTCAGTCCTGAAATTGCCAATCTCTACTGAGCAAACGGTAAAAAGGTAGACGCTAGCTTGAAACCTACCATTTTATGACATCACAAGGTGGAACAGAGCATTTTGAGCACTTTGATGTTGATAAAGGACTACTCAAAATGAAGCAAAACACAACTCCGGGTATGTTTTTGAGGAAGTAACAGCATTAGAACATGGCTTAAAGCTCACAAGAGTCATTTTTTGTAATATAGGACCTTTAAAGAGGGGGTACTTTACTTCTATGGGGTATTAATTGCTAATATATGACATATTTAAATCGGCACCTTTTAGTATTTTTTACACTTCAAATACCACATATGGTTAAAAGATGCTATAGTGGACCATTCCTTAATTTGTCATCATGAACACACAAGAATAAAGATATAAAGATCACTAACAGATGCATGACTCACTCTGACTACAGCTTCGAGTAGGTAAAAATTTTAATACAATTATAACATTGCTAAAAGCTATACTTACATTAAACACTATTTCTTTTTCTTACATATTCTTGCTCCAACATGTCTCCACTCCCTTCACCATCCCATTCAACCATACCCCATCTTCATTCCAATCGTCCATAAATTATCCCATCACAGTTGCCCCTCCCAACCCTTCCTCCCCCTCTTCCTCAGTCCTGTCCCATGAGTGACTGATGCCCTGATTAAACTCGCCCCCCCATGATGGATAAGGGGGATCCATCATGGCCTCTGTCCCACCTCGGTATGGAACATTTTGGTGGGATTCCCGGCTTTGTGTGCCACGTGTGCACCAATGTGTGGGTGCCATTGTGAAACCCTATAACAAATCTAATTAGACACTCATCGTCACTGCTATAATCTAATTTAGCTTACATATGTTTTTAAGGGGTTTGTGATGCCATATGTTTGCTTTTCTATGAGTTAAACACACACCATGTAACTTTTCTATCTTCACGAGGATGTTACTATTTTGTATTTTGTCTGGGATGTTCCACAGTATGGCTTTAACCCTTTCATGCATGAATTATGATAGGCTACTTCAGCATTTTTTTCCAAAGTGTTTTTATTACTCTTTAGGCATGAAAAAAATATATTCATCTTATTTTTTTTCAAACATGCATTCTTCAAGGAGTTGGTGACATGTCCACTAGGGTGGACAACGTGCATTTGAACAATGAATGAAATATGTGTTTGAGGAAACAAATGTTAAAAAGGAAATACTGAAAACACTATAAAACATGTTTTTGTATGCTCCCTAACACTGTGTTCATATATTTGAACACATTTCAGAACTTTTCAATGTATTGCAAAAACATCTGACCAGAAACAAATGAACGTCTTTGAGGCACAGATAGAACAATCTAAATAACTCCAACAATAACCATGAAAATTCCTACGACTAATTATCAGACGACTACTATGGCAAACATTCTTTCAAATGTACTTAATTACATCAGTGCAATGTATTTAGCAGAAAATAGGTTGCCTGAATAAGTGGAACGGTGCAAAAGAAATGGTCACCTTGTGATTCTTTTGCTATAAGTCATCACATAGGCGCATGACAACATCCGCAGCCATTTCAACCCACTGGTCACACAGGCCCAGCCAACCCTGACACACTTCAAATCTCTGCATGTATCCAGAGCTTCCTGCTCTAACCCACACTTTCATACCCCAGGGTTTGGGTTTTTTTGGGATGTACTGCTTCAGAGGGAGGCGTCCAGGAGGCATCCTGGGCAGATGCCTGAGCCACCTCAGCTGGCTCCTTTCGACGTGTAGGAGCAGCGGCTCTACTCCGAGCTCCTCCCGTGTGACTGAGCTCCTCACCCTGTCTCTAATGGAGCGCCCAGCCACCATGCAGAGGAAACCCATTTTGACCCATTTCATCTATCAGCTCCTCAGGAAATAGATGCATGAAGAAATCTATTGGTTCTGTTACATCAATATTCACCTTCCACTCTCCTGAAAAAGGAGGCAAGTCTCCCTCAAACTCATTATCTTTGGTTTTCCAGACATGTCTGCTTTTTTTGTGTTCTTGAGCTCTGTCATGTAGGACATTCTGAGCACCCTCAGCTTCTTCCTCAGCCTGAACTTCCTCAGCATCCTCTGCTCCTCCCACATTCTCAACTTCACTCTCACTACTGCTGCCAATTTCCAATTCTCTTTTCTCTGGTAGCCCTTCATCATCACTGCCACTAACATCATCTTCACTTGAGTCTGATGGCATTTGCTGGACTATCCTGTAGGTTTTGCTATCATGAGCTGTACCTGACTTCTACAAAAAACACAAGGACAAAGATAATTACTCTTATGCTAGAACTAATATCGACAAAATATTGCTATAATATAAATTCAATTGATTTTCAGCCAAAATATTACTGCAAATGGTGAATTTAAAAAAAGAAAAAGAAAAAAACAATCACAGCAATACTATGAATATGTAGTCTAAAAATAGCTGGTGATGCATGATGTCCAATTGAGTGGACACATGATTAATCACGATTTACTCAAATCACAAAATCAAAACTTAGATATTTTAACAATTATATTGTTCCTTAGTTGTTGCTTGATGTCCTCATATTTTTTTTACCTGCAAAGGTCTCCTAGAATACAAGGATTTCACAGAAATTCCTCCCCTGCAAGGCACATGTGCTCTTCTGTCGGCCATCTTGTTTTAGAGATTTTTTTTTTTACTCTTGCAAAAGTTCACCAGTGGGTGGCAGTGTATTGTGTGACACATAAGAGTCCACTGTAGTGACTGATGTGCAACTGTGATATTCAGACTCACTTATATAGGAGAAAACAACAATCGAATAGCTGTCCACTGTAGTGACCACTATGCATGAAAGGGTTAAACTTAGCTATATTCATGGAACTAAATTACATTTTATATCTCTGGAGAGGTGACCCTGCTCAGAATACATGTTTTTCAAGGTATTTAAAACTCCCATAACTTAATAGGTGAAAGATATACCAGTTTAATGCCATACTGTGGGAGATTCCAGGCAAAGCAATAATATTTCCTTTGAGACACATAATATTTCCTTACCCCCCACGTGAAGTTACATTGTGTATTGTGAATTGCAATGATTTTTTATGCAGATGATTATGTTATAAATAAACATTAGTGACCCAAGCGCTGAGCCTTGAGGTACTCCTTAAATGATTTGCTTAAAATTACTAGATTTTCTGTTCAATAAATGATTTGTATTGACTTTTGTAACAAGTATATTAAAAAAAACCTCTAAATATCTTGAAACATAGATCAAAATCGTTAAGCTTTCATTTGAAGTACGTAGTTTTGACGATTCCTGGACTTTCCGAGCACAAATCTAATATTTTACACTTGAATTATATCTCTTCTCAACAGTACAGCCAAAAAGCTGAAGAATTGAATAATAATAATGCATAAAAAACAACAAACATGTCTAAAACTGAAAACATTTTTCTTTTTTATACAGTCATCATTTCTACCCAATGTAAATACAATATTATCTATAATTATTGCATTATTCAAAGTCCCAGGACACAGTAAACCTGGATCTCTTGTGTGGTCTCCACATGTTGGCTGATTTTCACTTTCTTCCTGTAATTGTCCCGGGGCATTGCTCTGGCATTGTCTTTCTTGCATAACCCCCACCCCTCTGGCGCAGCTCAAAGCTTCAAACAAACACACCATCGTGCAAACAGCAGATGACCCCAGTTTAGCTTTTTATTTGATGCAATGCTCTAAATCAGTGTTTCCCAACCTGTGATATGCATGCCATTATGCAAGCTCCTTCAGGTGGTCCACCGAGGCAATTTAATCCACGTTTTTGGCCTCTTTTAACTGAGTCTTTGTTTTAGAACTAGTATATCAACTGTGTAGTCCCAATTTAGACTTGGTTTAGCCCTTGTTGAGACTTAGAATAGTCCCATTTTAGATATGCAGGTAATCAGAAGGCCACATATTCTTAGCTGGCCCTTGGAGTGAAAATTTTGGGAACCACTGCACTAACTCAAAGCATTCTTTGCAGTTTATAAAGTAAAAAGTAGAGAGTAGCGGACCATCCATCATGTACATTTTAAACAGTAGTTCAAAGTGTTTTCTTACTTACCTCATGCATTCTGAGCATCGAAATTATTCAACGCGATGAGCTTTGGTGTCACGTTAAAGCTAGCATACAACTAGCATGCTAACAGTGCACTTCCTGAGTCTTGGACATTAAAATCTGGACCTTTAATTAATCATTTGAAGCATGGAAATTTAAAAACATGAAACGATTTTTTATAATCGAGAAGCAAACTCGTTTTAAAGTACTTCACCACAGGCAAGCCCTCATTAGAGCATTATCAATATGTTGTATTATATTTATTGTAGGTATTAATTTACAATGTAACTGTGTATAAATATGGAAATCTAAATTCTTTGAACAAAGCGTTAAGTTTAGACAAAGCGTTGGTATGATGGTATGAGGGACCTAGTGCAGTGTTAAGTATTGCGACTGAACTAACACTTTACTTTGCAGAAGAATGATTAAGTGTTCAAGTTGTCCTCGCGATACTGAGCTACTCTTACGTGAAATTGAGTAGTTTCCTCAATAACAAAAATGCCAAACGTTCTGCTAATACTTGCTGTCAGTAGCTTTCACACCTGTCATTTAAACCTCAGCCCTCTTGAAATTCTTACCCACGTCTCAAGTCCTCCTGCCTGGACAACCACAGAGCAGTCCCTTATCCACAAAATCCTACTTTCTCCATCCACACTTCTTCTATATGTTCACTTGTCATCAGTTTTTCAAACCTGTGCAAGCATGGGAGCTCTGGTAATGGTACCTTTGCAGATGTGGAGATGTTTGCTTCTATCCACAGAGGAGAACTTGTCAGAAGATTGGTGCGAGAAAAGACCCGAACATTTTAGATGGGTATCGCCATTTCTACTGGACAAATGCCGGATGCCCCTTCGGTTCGTTTGTGTTGCGCTCAGGGTCAGATTGGAACGTAGGACAGGGCTAAGACACATGCGTCCTGGTGGGAGAGGGTCTACTCGGGTGACACCGACCCCGGGCCCCCTGCAGTCAGCCAGGGCCCTCAGCAGTAGCTTGGGGAGGCTACTGTTTCGAGAGGTGTCAGCGAGATGGATGAGGAGGAAGCAAAGCTAAGGGAAAGATGGAGCGTATACTGACATGTGGTAATGCATAGGACTACCCCCCGATGGAAGACTGGAAAGGAGGGGTTGTCAGAGATGAACTGCTTTGAAAATATAATCCCAGAAAAGACAAAAATATTCAACAGTTTTCCAAAAATTGAGGGATAAATATTGACTAGCAGGGCTAAACAAGGACTACAGGACTAACCATATGTATTGAGACAGTATAGTGTGTTAAGTGTCTGTGTAATCCCTCAGTTGTCCAGGTATGATCCATAGTAAAAGAAAAGCTTAAAATCTATCAACTGGACAAAAAGTTGTAGGAGTGAAGACGTTTCGCTGTTCATCCAGTTCTGGTCCGATTACTGGTGGACAATGCCTTATATCTTTTTGTTCAGTTGACAGATTTTAAGTGAAGTGCCTTGCTGAACAGTATGCACGTACATGAAAAAGTCCGCAGAAACTTCGTGTTTGTGTCCTTTGCTATTTCTACAGTAACTGCCGCTGAGCACAAGTGATAATGGTAAATATCCATTGTTGGAACTTCATGATTTGAGGTTAAGGGACTTAATAGGCTTAATATCGGGCTATAAATATTCTTTAGTGATAGAAAGTTGATAGAAAAGTTGAGTTATTGAAGTTTTGCACTGATAATAGACTGACCATATATAAAAGGCATTTTCTGACAATTGTAAAGTGCACAATTTGGTTTAAGTGGATCAAACATGACTTAGCCCTTGTTATCTTGACCTATATCATCAGAAGTATAATACTCTCAGCATAGCCAGCCTAGACTAAACTGGACTAAAAAGGAATGGACGACACTATCACAAAGTATTGAGGGTTCGTGCCTCCATATCCCAGGCCCTGCACTGGTGGTTGGTTGTGTTAGTACATTTACTTTCTTCTTGAGTTCATTGACTTACTTGAAATAAATAAATGAATGAAAAAAAAAAAAGAAATCAAACTCCGGCCTCATGCCTCTTCTTTCAACTCTTGGGCTACTTCAACAATCTCCTTCATTGTAGCTGACTGGTACTCAATTTACAGTCTGTGTCCAAACTTGCTGAGCTCGGTCATACTTGAGTGTCTTTAGAAGTTGCGGCTGCGATTGTAATCTCCGCTCCCCGTGGTCTTATAAACCCCGCTTTACAAGGCCGTGTCAGAGGTAGGTTTCATGTACTGTCTGCAGCCTCTCTGGGGGATTGTACCTTCTGCTCTTCCTCCTCTGTGTCAGGTCTTACAGGTCTTACAGGGCAGCGGGGGCCATGTTAGGGGGTCAAAGGTTGGCTAAGTTTAGTGGAGCTTCAGGACAGAGTGAGCGTTTGAACAGACCAACCGACACCGGAAAGTGATACGTACAAAGTCGGTTTGGAACAAGACAAGATTATTTTGGTGTGGAAGGTTGGTTGTTGTAAGTCACGGGTGTCCAAACTTTTCTCATGAAGGGCCACATATAAAAACACAGACAAAGCTAAGAGCCGATTGAGGACGAAAGACTGGTCACCCACACAGTGAATACTTCAAATCCGCGTAACCATTACAAGTTAAACTGAACCACTACCTTTATTCATGCTTACATCCTCAATGGGACACATTAAATATTTGATATAGGCTTGTTAAAATAGATTTTCAGAAATGTAGAGTAGAAAGTACTCTTTAAGGTAATATGAGCCAATTCACCTGGAAGCCTGAGGGCCAAGAAAAACTGGTCTGAGGGCCACATTTGGTCCCCGGGCCACAGTTTGGGCATGTCTGTTAAAAGTATTCCGAAACGCTGTAGCTACCTGATTAATCTCCATCTTTAAAACATGAAAAAGTAGTTAATTTTAAACAGTTTGCAGTGGTCCAAAGTAACTTACGCATCCTGAGCATCCTAATTATTCACCACAATGAGTTTATTAGCACTTTTTGCAACTCTCAGAGGGCAGAGCCGAGTTTGTTGTCGGGGTTATACTAACAACAACTGGCATGCTAAGTGTGCACTTCCTGATTATCAGACAATAAAACGATTTACAATTAGATGCAGATGATACACAGTGGACGTATTTTGACCTCAAGAGCATCTTATACAATATCCGCACTGGGACAAGACACATTTTGCTCAAATACTGCACATGGAAAAAGCGGAACTGTCAAGGCAGGATCTATATCAATAGGTAAGCTCTAAATTGGTGTAGAAAACGTTTGGGTGTTTTGAGGCAGTTTGTATATGGCTAAAACGATAGCTGCTTTCAAAGTTGAAGTGCCTCTTAGTGAAGCTAGCAGATTAGCAATGTGGTACTAGCTAATACTCTGTACGCAGCAACCATTGGCAACCATTCTTTACCAAAGGTGCGAGCTAATGTCATCCACCCACTCACGCAGTGCCCACACATGTAGTCAGAGGTGTTAGTTGTCCTTTTCCATGGTAATTCTGTCAATGTTTAGAGCTCTCTACCCACTTGCATGTTGTCAGCTGTTTACCCAGTTCGAGCTTTTGTAAACTTTCACTTTTGTCGTGGCCGTTCTGCTGAGCACTGAGGAGCTTGCGCATTTTTGCTTCCTACTCACAAACATCAACCTCAAGTCATTTAGTTTAGGTTTTGCCCACGATTTTCGCACCAATGTTCTACTATTCATAGCATACATGAAATCAAATGCTGTATATAGTATGCAAAGTTACTATAGTACATGCAAAATTGTGTCCATTACCAACATTTGGAGATTCTGTCTTCATTTTGAAACTACCATCTCATTCTGATGCAACATGTCGCTATTCTAATAAAGTTTGTGGTTGCTAATGCTGCTGTTGTCAGGCTGAGTGAATGACCCCGTAACTCCTGCTCGTTCTTCATCTGTGTCTACAGTGAAAACATGCTCACCAAAGCCTTCTATGATGTTAATGCTCCTGCTGGGACCATGGAAGAGGAGGAAGCAGCCCTGGTACTTGTGCATTGTGCTTTGTGATGCATCATAACACCCCAGAGATATATTGAAGCGAGTCTTATGCCCCAAAGGTTTTGCCTCATGATTCATACAAAAGAAGACATGCATCAGTTGTAAATTGCTAATAAAAACCCTTTTAAAACCTTTACTAATTTATATTATGCTAGATCTAGAGCATAATAGTTAGCTTACACTTTTTTGGTTTTATTAAAGCTACTGCCTTCCAAACCACACATCATTATTTAACTTTCAAAGCATTGTGTACTATTTATAGCGCCCTGGGGTGCAAACCACAGTAGTGTTTCCTGCACAACAGGTTTACTCATCAAATGTGTTTTTTTTTTTTTTTTGCGCATTTTTACCCTTTATAGTCTTGAAAGCCAAACAGTGTCTGCTAAACAATACCATTTGCATTTTCTTTGCTTCAAATTTTACACACTGTGGCCAGATTTCCCGGTTTTGCATTTTCATTAGTCATAGAGAAATTGCGTTTCTGTGCTGTGCCAGCCCCACACTGCTAGCTCAGGCCTTGTTATCTTGGTCTACGTGAGCAGAGGTATAATACTCCCTACAAAGGAACCACAGAGACTGGACTGGACTAGCCTAAAATGGAGTACTATCACAATGTCTTAAGGGTTCATGTCTCTGGGCTGCATGCACATCAAATAATTCCTGGGTCATCTGTCTCTGCAGTGGAAACACACTCACTCACTTTGCCCTTCTCAGATGTTAATGTTCCTGCTGAGACAGAGACTGGAGGAGGAAGCAGGCCTGGTACATGTTCATTGTACCTTCTGATGGATGACCACACACCGGGGACACACTGTAGATCTGGTACAAGATGGAGTACATTCTGTTTACATGGCACTTCCTGCTTCAAAAGCTGCTCACCTCGCCCCCTCAGCCCACAGATGTTGTAAAAGATGGGGACAAGATGGTTTCATAGCGCCGTCCGCCTACTCACACCAATTAGAGTAAGTTCTCTTCACATATCATGCAGTTGAAACCTGTAACGAGATTATAACATGAGGTCTCAATGGTGAAAGAGTGTAAGAGCTGGGTTGTGTTTAGAAGGGATAGCCTTGTCAATTGGCATAAATAAGGCAAAACTGTATTAACCTGGCCAGTAAGATGAATTCACAGTTCACAAACTTACAACAATCCATCTGACCAGGTTCCAGATATTGCGATTGGGCCTGGGCCACCATATCAATCTGTCTTGAGCCAGGTTATAACTGGATTGTTAGATTCTGAAATTCAATATATTTCAGATTGTTTTCTCATTTTTTTTATTATTTCAGAAAGATAGTCAACCAGTGAATAGACACCAATCCCATGGGTGCCAAGGGACCAGAGCACCCACGCATATTTATGAGCACGATCTCATACTGACTGATACAATTAGCCAGTGTCTCTCACTCTTCTCTCTATCTGTCCCTCTCTCTGTGCTGTTTTTTCAGTCACTGCAGGACACATCTCAGGACTGGGGCAACTGTTCCCCCTTCCTGTGTGATAAAGGTTTGATCCTCGACTGTGTGCAAAGCAGGGATCAGAAACAAAACTTAACGTAGCCTACAGGCCAAAACAAACACTATTCACTTAAGTTCAAGCCAAAAAAGTTTATCTAGAACATTAAGGCAGAGGACACAGCAGAGAAAGAGAGATGTGAATGTGAATTGACAAACTTTAGTGGAGCTGTAAAACTATATGGACCTGCTGGACCCACGAGTGCACACGCAGATGGAGTTTCTGAGCACCACAAGAAAAATCATAAATCTGTGTCTATGAACAAGTAAATTAAGGAAATAGCACTTGATGGATTGAAATTGTTGATGGGAGAAGTTGTTGATAAAATCTGGAAGGGCCTCTGGCTTAAAATCCTTCTATATCACTGTGCAGACGGAGCCTTTAATCCAGAGGTGGAATGTAACAAAGTAAAAGTAGTAAAGTACTGTACTTTTACTATTACTTCACTACTTTTTACTTTTACTTCACTACATTTGAGAGCAGGTATCTGTACTTTCTACATTTTTGAACTGGACTGAAAAGTAAAAGGTACTTTTCATATGATTTGAGGGGTTATTTTACCATGTTCATGATAACATCCTTAACAAAGCTTTCGAGTTCAAGCTTCAGCTTTGAACAAACAAAAATAAATACACAGAATTCATGAGAAAAATTAAAGAAATTGATTCATATTGTTACTGTTGACTAAAATATGTATCATTTTAATCACTACATTTAACACTTAAGCATTAGCTACACTTGTGTGAAATACTTCTACTTTGTTCTCTTTAAGTACATTTAATACTTTTACTTAAGTAGATTTTTACTTTTACTTGAGTAACTTTTTTTTTTTTTTTTTTTTACCTCTGTATCTATATTTTTACTTAAGAAACAAAACTGAGTATTTCATCCACTACTACTTAAATCTAACTGTTTAAGTAACCTTCATTTCCTCACTCCCATTGCTCCTGCTCACTCCTGCCCCTAGTGGACAGCCTTGATGTGAGGTCCACTCTTGACCCCTCCTCCCCCTGCTCCTGTCCTTTACAACTCTGACTGACAGTGCTATTGAACGCCCTTTAAGCACCCGAACCCTGATCCGGCCCAGCCCAGTGGCCTATGACACCTCATGAATGCACCGTGGCACCTTTGGGTGACACTGAGCTGTTTAGCGCCGTCACCCTACACCCTAAAAAGCACACTTTCACCCAGCGCGCGCACAAATCAATCAAGCTGAACAGGATGCTACATACATTCTACTTCTGCTCATTTAACACATTCAGGGGGTAATACTTTCATTAGAAACCATTTAAAACATACATTGTACTTCTATGGGGTATTAATTGCTAACACATAACATATTTAGATCCACGTGTCACTTTTTATTGTTTTGAAAATGCTATATTCACCAAAACAATGCACTAAAATGTAGTTTTTGATGCTGAATTGTTCCTTTCCTTACTGACAAATGCTGACAAATACCAATAGTCTCTGTGCATATTCAATCATTTACGACTTTATACCTATTGTGAACATATCTGACCAAAGTATTTAAGCTCTATTCAAGTTTAAAGTATATTATTGACCCAGCAGGCCATTGACCACAACTGTAGAAGCCCCCCATGAAGAGAGGGGGAGGGGAGAGAGACTGACCATTAGGCAGCTGTCAGTGTCTCTCTACCACCTCCACAAGTCATCCATCAACCCCAACAACTCACTCTGTACGCCTGCTTCTAACTGTGAAAAAACACAACTGGAATCTATCTTTGGACAGGTTTATAAAACATTTGGTCTTTTAAGATTATTAATAAAGTCGTTGTTCATGGGGGTCATGAATTTCAGAGCATCTCCAGATGACATGGGGAAAAATTTAATTTGGGGAATAGTCTTAAACAAGATATGTAGCTTCATATTAATCAGCTAATTATCTAAATGCTACTTTATCATTTTGCAGGTAGCTTTTTGGGTCATGAATGTCATTGATTGTCACTATTGGGGTCGCTACTAAAAAAGTTTGAGAATCGCCATCTTTTGCATCTATGGCAACTGTCAAACTTGCAAAAATCACTTGGTTCCTTTGCAATTTTTGACTTTTTTTTAAACATTCTAGACAGAAATGTTAGTCTGGGCTGGTAGAAAAGGTTTCAAAGATAGTCATCTGTGGGCCAGCAGTGCAAGTCGTATCCTTAAGCAAGACACTTACCTCCAGTATGAATGAGAGTGTGTCTGTAAGAGCGAATGTGGGACAGCGCATGGAAATGATCTTAGCGTCAACCCAGCATGTATGTTCATTAACACCCCACCAAAATAAAACTAATTATATTGTTATGCATGCGAATACTAGTGCTTTTTTTTTGGGCTGGATAACACATTTTAAAGCATGAAAATCAAAACTATTTTTGCCACTGACACAGTAACTCAAAAGCAGGGTAATCCCAGTAAACTATTTTTAATGGACAGAATACAAAAGTCATAAGCTGCAGCAAATAATGAAGTAAGAATAAAGCAATAATTAGCAATAGAAGTTACTTATTCAACTGTCTATTGGTCAAATCTCATCATATTATAACTAAAATAACAAAGATCTCCCCACTATTGCAAAGAAAATGAACACACGATAAATATTGAGCCCAAAAATGATCATTCCAACAGATGTACTCGTAATAAAGCTGATAACATACTTCAGCTTTAAAAATGACACATTGTTAATTAGTGGAAGCGTGCCACAAAACTAACTCAGGACCATATCAGGAGTAACCTCGCACTTCTCCAATCACAGCCAGCTCCATTTAGCCCAGACTTTGACAGGTTCGTTAGTCCCGATGGTCTTGTTGACACCACCCAGGTAGTGCCCCTCTGCTCCTACTGTAAGGTGACCCCAAGACCTCCAAAGACCTGAGCTCCATACGACCCATCATCTGACCCCACGTCGACCCCAGTATACACTCTCTAATCTAGGGTCAGGCAGTCCCGCTGTGGCCCCCGGGGTATTTCCAGTGGGCACCAGATAAAGCTCCAGGGCGGCACATTCCACAGAGAGGTAAATTTGGAGTTAACAAGCTCTCCTAAATAACGGTTGACAGGGTACGCCGATAACGAAAGCAACTGCCACCAACCTGCTGCCTGCTCTATTTGAGGAGGTTCGTTAGTCCCGATGGTGTTGTTGACACCACCCAGGTAGGTGTAAGGTATATTATTGACCCAGCAGCACTGCTCCATTAGTGTATGGAGCAGTGCTGATGGTGCGTTTAGGTCAGGGGTGTCCAAACTTTTCTCATTAAGGGCCACATAAAAACACAGACAAAGCTGAGGGACGAGGGCCATAGACTGGTCAACAATACAGTGAATACTTCAAATCTGCGTTATTATTACAAATTTGACTGAACCACTAGACCTTTATTCATGCTTACATCCTCAATGGGACACGTTAAATATTTGATATGGGCTTGTTCAAATTGATTTTCAGAAATGTACAGTAAAAAGTTTCACCTGGAAGCGTGAGGGCCAAGAAAAATTGGTCCGAGGGCCGCATTTGGCCCCGGGCCACAGTTTGGGCATGCCTGGTTTAGGTGTATCACTGATATTAGAAATTGTTTTATCGTTTGCTCATTGTAAATATTGGCTTCTCAAAATAAAATCCTGTTAAATAAAATTAAATAAAAGTGGTCTAGTCTGGTGCTTTTTGACCCACACACTTTCCATATATTCATTACTACGTTCGGCTACTGGAAGTTTTGGCTCTTGCGGGTTTGCAATTGATAAAATACTTCATAATTAGATGCAAACAGCGCACGGCAATCTGATTTTATATAGTGATGCTCCTACAATACTCACTGTGGAGGGAAAAGTAAATGTCCTCATTTACAAGAAGAAAGGCGAATACCCCAGGTTTAAATAGAAATGAAAGTGTAATAAGAAACATTAATATGTGCTGTAGTAAGTAAATAAATAAATAAATAAAAATAGAAAGGTACAGGCCACACTTACACTGAAGTGGCAATTTTCACACCCTGCCATTGCAAAGTCAACATGTAACACTACAAAGTGTTAAAATAGTATATATGGTTGTTTTTTTGTATAATCTCTATACAGATTTTTTTTAACAAGTCAGTAAATATATACTACATGGATTATTTATGCAGTTATTAAACCTTTCTACTTAGTGGCTACACCTGATTTTTTTTTTCATGCAATTGAGTAAAAACTCTTTTGCCTGAGTGCAGATATATTATAAAAGCAGCTCTTAGGATCAAAATGAAACTGCTGTGTACTGTCAGCATTGTACTGCAAATCATTTTTATTGTCCGAGAACCAGGAAGTGTGTCATTACCAAGACAGCAACTCTGCTCCGGTCTTGTGAAAAGAAAGTTTTGAGAAGCACCCATAAACTCATCGTGGTGAATAATTAGGATAGGAATACGTAAGGTAAATGAGAAAGAACTTTGGATCACTGCAAATTTAAAATAAAGTAGCTCAGTTTTTTTTTTAAAAGACAGTAAAAATCAGGAACAGCGCTTTTAACTCTTTGTTGTGATAATGCATTTTCATAGTATTCTTCTCGCATTCCCACAGTAGCAGTAATGAAGAGATCCTCCACCTGTCCCAGTGTAATCAGCCGTGGGGGTCATTGAAAGCTCCCTGGGTAGTAACACCCCTGCTCCCCCCTCTCTATTGGGACAGGCATAACAGGTGCACGTCCATGTCTTCTGTCGGGACTGTCCACATGTTTTATGCGTCCCCTGCGCTCTGTGACTAGCGGCTAATGCGCGGACTAGCTAGCATGTCACGGCTCTGCGTTCTCAAGTACAACATGCGGGATTGAGACATGTCCAGAATCACAGGGACAAATGTGGACATGGTTAAAATATGGTGAGGAGATATGGAACGTCGTGGTAGTCCAGCGAATCCTCACCGAACTACTATAGGATTCACTGAGGAGATGTAAAAGGCAAAGTGTTGGGTTTTGAATTGAATTGTGTTGAGAATTTAAAGGAAAAAATATATACAAAAGCCACTGACGATTTTAAATCTTCAATAGCTCCTACAATTCTTAAGTTATACTCACCAAATTTAAGCAGCAGATAAAACTGAACCTTCCGAGATTTTTGGCAATATATACGGTTATAATTGTTCACTTACACTTGAACTTATCACTACTTAAACTAGGAGAAGTAAAAATTATCAAATTTTTTAAAATAATGTTTTTAAGTGTCCATCATTTTCAGTTTTTTGACCCATGTGACTCAAAGTACCACTGTACAATGAGGGTATGTTCCTCGGTGCTGTATTTGCTCATATTAATGTCAGAAGGGTAGTTCTAAATGCTCTGAAAAAATAAAATAAAACTATTTAGAAACAAAAGAGGAATGCATTGTTTTCAACCGTCAGTGACTTTTGGGCCACCCTGTATTTGTATTGTTCTTGGCCTTGAGTAGCTTTTGCTTTGTTATTTCATCGTTATTTTATGATTTAGAACATAAGATAGTGGCTAATTAAAAGAAACTGAAAACAGTTAAACTAGATAATGAGAAACATGACCGGGCATGTTAATGTAACCATATACTGTAGTAGCAATGAAATACAACTCCAGGTATGTTTTTAATAAGGGAATAATATTTAAAAATTGTGTAAAACTCAAACAAGTCAATTTAGCATATGTGTTCTTTAAAGGGCCCATATTATGGCATTTTCTGATCTGTTATAAAGTTGTTTCCTCATCAAAAACATATCTGCAGTTGTGTTTTGTTTCATTCACACGTTTAACACACAAACCCCGCATATTTAGGCTGTGTTATTCTCTCAAACAGAAAATACTCAGTTCCACCTTGTGATGTCATGTGGTAATACAGTAAGTGTTTTAAAACTCCATACACATTCACTAGAATCATTTGCACAATTCAGCCCTGTAATTGCAATCTCTACTGAACAAAAGGTAAAAAGATAGCTGTAACTTAAAAACTACCACTTTATGACATCACAAGGAGGATCAGAGCATTTTGAACTTAGGAGATGTAGACAGACTAATAATAAAGGGTTACTCAGACACAACTCTATGTATGTTTTTGAAAAGGTAATAACATTGTAACATGGCTTAAAGCTCACAAGAGTCAATTTTGCGTCCTACATATCAAAGAAAGCACCATACATAATTCATGTGATTTTACTATGGTGCAACAAGCTGGATGATGTAGGAGACTTATTCGACCTACAACAAACTAAGGGTCCACAAACTGCTCTCCGCTAATATAGCACTACATATACAACCAATCATTTTTATAGCACCTTCCAAGACACCCAAAAACACCGAACAGTACAAAATTCATTCACTCACTCCACAGTTGGTCAAAAGTGACTTCTGTAGCCACAGCTGTCCTAGCGGTAGACTCCCTGACGGATGCGAGGCTGCCAATCTGCACCATTTGACCCCTCTTCCCGACTACCACTCTCTCTCACACACACACACACACACACACACACACACACACACACACACACACACACACACACACACACACGCACACACCACATTCATACTGCGCAATGTGGGAGAAGCGTCTTAGTAGAGCCACTGTTGTCCTACTGTGGCACCTAGCATTCTCAGTGGCCTCCCATCCGAGGAATAAGAATCTCGCTAACAAGCTAACTAGCAAGGATTACCTTCCAAGATCTGTTGGGATAGGGCAGTGACAAGCTGGTATGGCTACTAGAGTAAGCCACTAGGGGCAAGCTAGCACCGAAGCAACCTGGGGACTCTTCTTCAGACAATGTTCAGGAGTTTTAAGATGGAGGATTAGCCAAACCTACATCCAAATTTAGGCTGATGGCAAGAGAGAACATGCACACGCCACACTGGAAAGCTTCACACAGTTTGAGAATTGAAAATGTCTTGCTTTGAATAGATCTTCCTGGTCCAGAACTACTCACAGTTGCTGCAGTTGGCTGTATTGTTGAAGTACACAGTTGCAGCAGTGTTTACCTAGGTGTGTTTGTGTTTGAATGACCGGTTTAGTCCAGCCGCATGACCACCAGAGCAGACCACAGAAGCTCTCAGTAGGAGACATCTCCATCTCTGACATCCCCATCTGGTCCCGTCCATCTCCTCAACCAAGCAAAGGTCTGTCTGAATGTTAAGGTATTCTAGTGAAGGGTCAGAGGTCATGCTACCAGTTGCTGATTCCCGTTGTTCATTCTTTTATACAACGACTGCAAAATATGTCATCTGTCTTATTATGGAGTTTATGGTCACTGCGTATCTGTGTACAATTAATTTAGACTTTTCTGCCAATTTTAACATATTACGCATCATTTCTAGTGGAGAAGTTATTGCTTTGTCAGGAATGTTCCATAATTTGACATTAAACTTCAGGTGAGTCACAGTTAGATCCATGGTGTTTTTGAGCAATAAAAACTGAACTGAAACTGAATAAAAGTAAAATAGACAGGTCTAATGTCATATTGTGGAAAAAAAAACAACATTTGGGGAATACAATAATGTTTCCATGGAGACAAGCAGATAGCAGACTTTTACCATAAAGGTTTCATAGTGCATTTTTAAATACAAATATCTTTTATTTTTTGTGGTAGATGAGTTGATAGCTGATCTATTTGGAGTAATACACATATAAAAATGTGTGATTTTTTTTTTTTTGCCAGTTTATGCAGTTGTAATTTTTGTTTTGATCCAATACTAAGTAATACTGTGGCAAGTATTACATTATTGATGTGATACCAATGTGTTAGAGCAGTGGTCCCCAACCACCGGGCCGGAGACCAGTACCGGTCCATTCCACATTTGCTACCGGGCCGCACAAAAACAGTAAATAATTAATCTGCAACCGCATCTTCTCCGACGTAACTTTAACCTGTCCCCCATGACACGCTAATAAGCTTGTCTGTAGATATATAATGAAAATCCTGATCAGAAATCAGCACAGAAATCCATTTTGTCGTAATGCAGGGCGGGTTGGACCAAGATATGCAGGATTTGGGGACAATAAGTGTCAATATCACAAATAAAGAAGGTAGATTCAGCGAGGAGCGGAGCACACGGCGGTGCGAGCGGGTCCGGAGCAGGGAACGGAGCGGGAGCCAGAGCCCGGAGATGAGGAGTACAGGAACAGGAACAGGACGAGCAGGAACAGAGCAGGGAGTAGGGTGCGAGGCAGAGTCCGGAGACGGGAGATGCAGAGGTGATGAGACTGACCGTACAAGAACTGGGAAGCAGGAACAGAGCAGGACCAGGAGTGATGGAGCTGGGACGGACCAGGAAGCGGGATTTGGACACGCGGACGAACTGGCGGTGAGTCGGGAGTGGGGTCGGTACCGGGAAAACAGGATCGGAAGCGGGAGTCAGGAGCTGGTCCAAAGAGCTGAAGGTGAACCAGAAGACATGCAGAGAAATACGCACAAAGACAGAGACGGCACGAAGACAAACAGTATGATCTGGCACCGAGAGTAGAGTCCTGGCTCCTCTTATGCTCCGGCAGGCGGCATTGATTGCACTAACCAGTTCCAGGTGCGCGCGGGAGGAGCCAGGAGCTCCGCCCAGCTCCGACTCAGGTAGGTGAGGGAGAGGAAGGAGCAAGGCAGGAGCCAAAGCAGGGAGCAGGAATCCCGTGGATCGTGACACATTTGATATAACAGCGAGTTGATTATATCTGTGCTAGATCTGCTCTTGTCCTCCACGATGACGTATCACGAATAACAATCAGACACATCGCCCGAAAGTAGAGCCACAAGCTTGTGAAAATGAGCCAAAACAAAAGTCGCTGGAGAGCTTTATTGCAAAGGGGAAAAGGCCAAACTGAGGAGCCAGAAGAGGAGCCTACGACCTTCAAGAAAAAGATAGATCAATTTAACAGACAACACCAGGAGTCCTACTTAAAATCTGAGTTTGTCGCTACAGGTGACTCTCACTCGCCGAGTCCGCTCTGTGTAATATGTGGGAAAAGTGAACGAGGCAATGAAATCTTCAAAACTGTTTCGGCACATGGAGAGTAAGCACCCTGGATTAAAAGATAAGCCTTTAGAGATTTTTGAAAGAAACAAAGGTGAAGAAACAAGCGCAGGGCTCCCACTGATGCAGCAGTATAGTGAGTTGTATTTTTATGCACTTAACTTATTTTTGCCATATTTATGCACCATGTGTAGAAGGCCAGTCTGTGAAAATAAAACCTACATTACTCGGTTCATGGTGCAAAAAAGGTTGAGGACCCCTGTGTTAGAAACTCTTTACAATAAGGAATTTTATCTTGGTATCATTGCTCCACCCCAGATTGAACTGATCTAAAAAAGAAAAACTAAAATATAAACAGTGCATTTCAAAAAAGGCATTTTATCAAAAAACAGCAATTTGTGAAAACAATTAAAGTATTGCTACATTTGCATGAGAATGAATACTTTTTGATGCCTCAGATTTGGTATCAATCCAACCATCACTACTGTGCAGGTACCACAACTACTGAAAACGATCAGAAACTCTGGAGGAGAATATTTTTCACACTGAAGCAGCACTCGACCATTACTTTTATGGGTAAAGGATTTGCAAAATGGCCTCTTATGGCATATTACCTTGCAGATTACTTTCCTTGCATGTGTAAAGCCATGTTCCCTGCCTCCTTTTCCTGTCCTCACTCTGCACTTTACTCGTTTAAACCAATGATTACAGAAAGACAAACATACGTGTAGTTTATTCATACAGAGCCATGTCTAAACTTCTACTACTACTGCTACTGCACAATATTTATGTACCAGTGAAGTCAAAGCAAAGCTGGCACAGTCACTCAACACTTAGATGGGGAAACTTTTAGAAATACTTTGAAGGTCCAGTATACATGTTGCTTATCTTGTATGTATATAAGTGTTGTGATTTGACTGGACGGTAAGAAAAGATGTAATTTCCTCTCCTCATTCAACATAATAACTTGAGGAGAATATACAAATTGAAAGCTTTGGTGACCATATTGTACGATTTGTGTGTTTAGTGAGAAAAGGCAAATTCTTCACTGATTTCCCATGGCTAAAGTCGGCAAAGATAATGTTTTTTATGGAACGTTAATGCAAAAGTAGCGTAGATTCAGTTTGTTTGATCAAATGATTCAAGTGGCTGTGATGTAACATTAGTATACACCAGTTTGTTTAAATCCAGTGTGTAACTTTTTAGCCAAAAATATAGGCTCTAGAAAAAAAATGATTAAAAAAAGCATCTCCACAAACCTGAATTTTACTTGACCAGCTTGTTCTTTTGACTATAATATTGCACATTATGGCATAAAACGTACCTATCTCCATGGAGACTGTTCCAAAGTGTGGTTTTAACGTTCTATTTCCTTCATGCAGGTTATGTTCCGCATGCAGAATGTTACATATTGTACTGTAACATTATGGTTGCTAGGTAACAGTTATATAATCACCTCTACATATGCCATATCTGCTGCCTGGGTCCAACTAGGAAGTAAAATCATACCAAAAAATTAACTGTCAACTGATCACAGAAGAACAAAAAAAACTGTCATATGCACTTCTTCACAATGCGAGCAGTTTGTACTAATTTGTTTAAGAAAAGATCGTTGGAAAATCTAACGTAAGCCCACACTAATGCATGGACAGTACATTCCTCAAGTGTGCCCATTGTGGTGATGTTTACCTCCTCAGCTCTTCAATTCCTCCCCCATGTTTTCCCAGCTCTGCTCCATTATCCCGGTGGATTCTACAAACAAGCAGAGTTCATCCTCCCTCCTCCTCTTCCTCAGGCTGGTGGAGCTGATGGACTGGTCTGCTGTCACAACACTCTCCCGACAGTGTGGGTGGTCAGGGGGGGGGCAGCTGACCACCACACCAACAGAGGACAGGGGACAAGCAGGTTGGACGCTGGTAAATGTTCTGCTTCATATATTTAAGAATACCTATTATGCTGGTGCCTGCTGTATAGTTATAATCTATGACACCTGTGGATCATTGTTATAATTTGCACATTTTAATTCGCAATATTCATCTAAAACGACTTCTGCTGAGGTCTGCGTTAGAAAACCGTGATGCTCAATGGACGCAAACCTGGCCGTGAACGTAACGCTACCGACTCTGATTTGTGTCATCGATTAAGAAAATAAAATTGCAGGAACGAAGTAAGTACAGATCAGTCGGCGTGTATTGATAACGGTGAAAACGAGGGTTGATTGGCAAAATGGCATCTTGAAAATAAGCGATTAAACAGGCATGAATCACTAAAAACCATACTTTGGAACTTTCTCCACGGAAATAAATACATTTTACTGTGGAATATTATAGCCAAAGGAACAACATAACCGCTGAGAGTTTTTCTGTGTGCAATTAAAACATTCAAAATGAATAAACATGCTTTCATTTTGGGCTATTTTTTTAGCTAAAAAGTTACACAGTGGGGCTTTGAGTGATGTAAAACTATGACAATGTATTACCACAGGTACTACGAACTGTACCGTACATACTAGAGGACATACAGGGGAGTTGATGTAGACACTTATTTTTACTTTTGGCTCTGAGCTGATCACAGGAAACCAAGAAACAGAGCTGGAACCAAGCCAGGAGTCAACAGAGACCTCTTCCTCCAAAGACTCACAAGTGGATGTGTTATTATGGGTTAGAGCAAAAATGTCCAATTGCAATATATTTCAACTGTGATCAGATCATTAGGTGCACTATGTAACATTTTTGGATGGTACACCACCTGCTCTCCAATCAGGTGTTGCTTTATTTTACTTCTGGGTATTAACTTCTAAACTTATAACATGTTTAGATCACCATGTTACCTTTTATTGTTTTGAAATTGCCATATTCACTCCTCCTTCAGAGCACTATCACAACACAATCAACGTGCATCTCGTTTTTAAAGCTACTGCACATCGCATCAGGGTTGTCAAGTTGTGTGGGAAGGTTATGTGTCATGTTTTGTGTATTTATGGAGACTTTGCATTGCATTGGACAAAATTTTACCACTAACCGTAAGCAGAGCTCCAATAGGGCACGGCAGAGATCGCTAAAATACTCTTCATAAAACCTCTTCATGGATGATTTTGATAAGAGAACATCGTCATAACATTGGAGAAAGCCCAAAAAATCTATTTTGCACAATACTCCCCTTTAAACTTATCTTATTCTGGATTTGCCAGGCAAGTAGAGGACTTTTTAAATGTGATTCTGATGCGAGTAATCTGATGTCTTTCTAGTTGTTATGCAAAAAAGGAGAAACTAATGTAACTCTTCCAAATACATAAAGTTACTCTGTTATCTCATCTGTTGACTAACTGACACACTGTATGTCATCAGATGTTTTTGATGCTCTGATTTCTTTCGTACACAAACACAAATATATGATCTAATTTTTAGGGCTATCTGATTATTTCCAGCTTATAATCAGTTTGAACAGCTGGCTTAGGCCCCGAGGCCACCAGGGGCAGCCAAGAGCCCTCATATTTATATTGAAAATAATGTGTTGGAAAGTTTTTTTTCTGAAAACTAAATAGCACTCGG
>JAIEZT010000009.1:17185209-17425963 GCA_019594935.1 Periophthalmus modestus | reverse complement strand
GGTACTCATAGAATTCCATGGTCTTAAATGAAAATATTTTGTACTGAGGGGTGCTAAGAAAAGTTACAAAAAAAAAAAAAAAGTCCACTGTCTTTATGGGGTATATATACGGTTGTCAACAATCTTTTTTATCATGTTAGTCATAACTTGTTCTTCAAAATAGAGCTGAGATAAGCTCAAGCCAAGGGCCAGCACAACCGTTCCTCGCGTTCCTGTTTATATCAACTGGTAGAGTATTGTCAGAGTGACTACCAAACGGAAGCTGTAGAGAAGGACTGTTGTGAGGGTTGCTTGTGTCACAACTCGAGGGCTGCTCCTCAGATCTCATTATCACTAGGTCCTCACGCAATCGGAGAAACCAGAGCGCGGCCTGTCCTTATCTGCACCAGTCCCACTGGCTCCACATTAGCATCTGATGCGACGCGCTAATTTGCCCTGTGGCGTATTACACCTGAGGAGAGCAGCGCACAGGATCAGCGTTATGATGCAGTGCTGCTGCTCAGGAGTGATCAGCCCCAAGGCTAAAACACCGAGCCACAAAGCTAGGCTCGGGCCCAGGGTAGTGTGGCTAGGAAACTTTAAAGTGTTTCAGGACTCTGATTGACAGGCCTGCATGACCTCAAAGACTTGTCCTACAGCATTCACACTGACCAACTACAAGCTGCTCCGCATCCTTTATTGTCATCTAAATCCGACAGTAACCTGAGAGAAAAGTCCAACCCTTACCAACACTAATTGAAATTATAATAATATATCATAAAAAGAATTAAACACAACTATCCTATTTTTTTTTTTTTTATTTTGTTTTTATTTTCAGTGTCGTTCAAATTTTAAAAAGCCCTCTGCATTGTTTCCAAAACACATATTAGAATCGTGATCTGATGTATCGTATTAAGCAAATTATGACATTACCAATTTTTACATTTGCAGAAGGCCTTATCCCAACTCCTCTAGTGTGTTATCTCCTTTCTGTTCACATGAACAGCTCTTCCCTTCCCCAAAGTGTGTCTGTACCCTAATTGTAACAAACCGACACGTCATAAATTGAAAGTTTTGACGCAGTGCAGTTTAAAACTACTTTACAGTCATTGCAAAAGTTGGAAATAACCCACTAATCATTGTTATAAAACCTGTGAAATGAAGAAGAATACAATTGAAGCACGAACATTAAGTGTTGTATTGTTTTTGGTATTGAATGCTCAACGCAGCCAATACACTCAATTCACACCCAGATGACTGGTTTGAACCTTTATTATCAATTTGTGTGTCACGCAATTCAATAATACACGAGTGGAATGCAAGAAAATTACAATACCGTTAGATATGGTACTCTTCAGATAATGTCCATGATAATAGGCTTTAGTTGAACTCTTCCACTGGCCATAACATGGTGCAGCGTTCCCCTTTAGTCCCCAGGCCTGCACAATCTAATATAGCACACCGTTAGCGTAGCATAGCCTGCGCACAGCCAACATCAACAGGAACGACAACTCCATTCAAGGCTAACTACGCCTAGCAATGTTCGCTGTGATACGTTCTGCTGCTCAAAAATAATACAACAGCACTCTACATATTTCCTCTGATCGCCTCCAATCTCAGCCTTCCCTCTCCCTTCCCTCCGTCTTCTGCTTCTCTCCAGGCATTCTCTTGCTCAGGGTCCGACCAAAAATGTCAATGCACATCGGTGCGGTGTGAGACTCAGGTCGCTCTCATGCTGGACGAGGGCTAGTGTTGTGATGCGTGGGAAACCCGTAGAAGCGGGATTCCCGCGGCACAGTTCCTCTTCGACTCCCGGACCTGAACCTCTATCTTGGAGCGCTCCCGTCTCCTGGATCATGGACCGGGAATCGCTCCGCCTTCTTTCTTTGTTTACTTGCTTTTAGGAGTGTTTAGCGACGTGTGACACGAAGCTGCGGCTCGAGAGCGGCCCATGGTTGACAGTACCGCAAGTGTACCGCTATCCAGAGCACATTTAAGCTGACCTTGAACCCAATATAAATCCGCTGATCCTGATTCCCAACTCGCGTAACATTCATCGGAACCAGTTACAGCCAACAAATACTTTATTCTGTTAAGAGAAAGCATTGAAAATGTGAGCTTGTTATTTTGCTCCATCCTAGCGTTCGAGGACGAGAAATAAAATTGCGGATAGTCGCCGGTGGTAATTTTCCCCGCAGCACACGTGGGCTTTCGTATTTTCTGTCAGTCTTCGGAACTATTTTCACTAAATAGATACATTTTATCATATAAATAAAATCTTTATTTTTATTTTTACTGTTATATCAATTATTTTATCATATTATATTATTTAACATTATCATTAATTAGTATCACATCATTATTATTTAATTAAAACTCAAATTCTCGTAATTTCTCGTAACTCAAATTAACAATGTTACACTTGCATTAAATATAATACATTGTGCTGGTTGCAGACTGACATTGGGACAGAAGCAGACCAGAAAAAATCATAGATGCCCGGAAATCGGTCGGATTCAATCTTGTAAACATTCCTATGATTTTGTGATTACATGCCCATCTTGGCCACCGTCAACCAATATTTAAAAATTAATAATGATTTCATGATGTATAAGGATACACTTTGTATATTGTTTGCATAGGGCTCTTTAACAATCAATCAAATACAGGTTGGCTAAGAATAGGACTAACAAAGATAACTTTACTTCTCCTATGTTACCATACATAATATATAAACAGAGCACACCTAACAACCATTACATTTTCAGATACAGATGATATCACCCTAAATGTTGTTGATCATTTTGATTCTATGTGGCCAACTGTATTGTATTAAATGCACATACTCAAAGGATTCAAGTAGGAAATGGTGCATGTCATCTGCACGATTCTGTGGAACAGAAAGTTAAAAATCATCCTTTGGAACATTCTTTCTTACATGGAGAAAGATCTTTTATGCAATACTGTGGATCTATAGCCAAAATAACACATTTCCAGGCCAAGAAGACACAAAGGAGCCAAACAAGATCTGTTTTGAAGTATTCAAGTCCTGCTCAGTCGTTTTTAAGTGTCGCATAACAACCAAAAGTTAACCAAACGAAAACCAAATATAGCTAAACAGTACTACTGTGGCTTAAATTAATATTCCAGAAATGCACTATCTGCACGAGTCTCAACCCCAAGGCTTAAAATCATCAAATCATAATCGCTAAGCAGTTTCATCGTTGTTGCTTCCACTATAGCTCCTACCAATTCCCTTGCGTACCTACATCTAGGGGGTCTACAGCTTTTGTCAACGAGAATATTGCACATTAAAGTCTAGCCTAACCGCTCTCTAAACGTAGTACTGCATAATGAGCTATCTAGTCTTATCTGTGGCTTTTTAGACAAGAGGTACCTAGGGAGCAATAACATGGAGCAGGTTATTCAGTTTTTGCATTTGACTGTAAGCCTGCTGAAGAATTAGCCTACCATTGACATCTTACATACAGTTAATAGGTGTATCTTTAAAGAATCCCTGTGTACTTTGTACAGGTGGGGGCTTGCCATCTTGCTTGGAACGTTATTACTCCCACAGCTTGCCATTACCCTCCAGTCTCACTTTTAGTGGGCTTTATTGCCTGAAAATAATTATAATAATGTATTCTTAACCTGTGAGCGGGTCTCTTCTCCCACAGCTCTGACATAGTGAACTTATAGCCTGGATGGCATCGCCCCTTTATTATTTTTTGGAGATAGATCACAAGAGGGATTTTTACTATTTCCATGGGTATTAATTGCAACATGATAACTATATTAATCCCCATGTTACCTATTATATATTTGCCAAACTTACATATTAATTCATCATTTCATTTTTTCTGCTTTGAGTCTAACTGCAACAAAGCATCCGGCTTGTCACGAGATTGCCGTGTAGTACAGTTTTCTATCATGTTTTTGTCATATTATGGAGGATTGTCCGCGCGTGGGAGGCATGGGATGACGTAGGCTTAGTGGTCTGAGCATATGCACAGATGCGCATACAGGCCCCGGGAGAGTATCGCTCATAAAAATACTGCAGACATGCATGGAGGACAACAAAAACCTCGTCAAAGGGTTTCCATTTTTGGTGGGGAACAACGTTACAGGAAGATTGCAGAACGCTGCAAAAAAATATATTTTGTACACTATAGCTCCTTCTTTAATGGCCAAACAGTAAAGGCATATCTCAAAGGCAAATCAATGACCATTCCATGGAGACAGCTGGTATAAGGCAGATCTTTGGGGGGGGGGGGGGGGGGGGGTTCCCGCCGAAAAGTTACATATTGCAACCTTTAAAACTCCGTAGAGCAAGTAGTTCTTCTCTACAGGCCGGCAAGAGGCAATGAAAATATAACTACTTTTTACAATATTTTGATCACTACTTTGCGATTCGAACTCTTCTAAATCAGTGGCATACGAATACACAATGCATTCAGAGCATTGCTGATGCACACATACACAGTTTTGTCCCCAGTTTAACCTATATTTTAACCGCTCATTTTTCAAGCTATCTTACGCTCCATCAGCCGCACAAACCCTGCCTTTATCTCGCCCCTTCAAACTATAGTGACAATTGCCATCCAGATAACCAGCAAAACACAGCAAACTGTAAAGAAAACTAAAACTGGCGCTCCCCAGTCTAAATCAAGGCTAATTGTGAACCTTCTCCCCAGAGGCTAGGGCCCAAATACCCTCCATGACTATATTTAAAAGCACATAATTCATAAGGCGGCAAGGTTGGGACATTAGATCCTTTCAATTTGTCATTTTGGCTTTTGTAAATAATTTCTTCAAAGTGTAATTTTAGATTTTGAGATGGTATGGGTCATGGTCACATTTATATCATTCCAAAAGCTTTTCCACCTCATGGCACTCAAAGCGCTTTACATCAGGAATCACTCACCGATAAGGTGGGTTCCGATTTGTAGGATTCAAACCACCAACATCTTACAGATCATTGGACAACCACTCTGTACCAGTATGAGCTACTGTAGAGATGTAGAGGTTGTTATTGTGGTAATAAGAAAAAGTTTTCAGATTTTGCAGATGATAACGTTCTTGTCAATGTACATAAAAATAGACATTAGTTGTAAAACATTCCATTGAGTAAGTACATTGTAGTAGTGATCTTGTGTCAATGGGCAAAGACACTTCCAACGTTTAACCAAAAGATTTTTGTGTGTTACTGGGCTGCGTTCACGTTGTACAATTTTGATGATGTCTTGATTTAAGATGGAGACCAGGGCCCTATAAACTCACTGGTTTTTGGAAGAAATAATCAAAACATCTGCAAATGTTAAACCTTCTTCAAGCTTAGTTTTGGGATTTGCTCCACAAACTTGTCATATCAATCATCTGGTCTAAAGTCGTTTCAGCTGACAAACGATCACATCTTTGGGATTTGAATGATAGCGCCACTTTCGTCGTTTTTCTGAAGCTATTGTGATAAATTACTTCACCTTATTTTATTCATTCATGCCAACACATGACGGTGAATCTTTATGATATTTGTGGTTTCACAGTGGATAGGCTCAGTAATTACAAGAGACATCAACCATAACCCATCCATTCTCCTGACTTCCCTCGGCACACATACTTCCTCCAGCTCTTCCGGGGGATCTCAAGGCGTTCCAATCAGGCCAGCTGAGAGACATGGTCCCTCCAGCGTGTCCTGGGTCTTCCCCGGGGTCTCCTTCTCGGTGAACAACATGCCCGAAACACCTCTCCAGGGCGGCGTCCAGGAGGCATCGCGAACGACGCCCCAAGCCACCATTCAGCTGGCTCCTCTCGACATGGAGGAGCAGGTGCCGACGTAGCCCCTGTAAGACGTTTTGTTGCTACTTGTGGTTTTATGTGGATACCCCAGTAATTACAGAGATAGTAACCGTAAACCAGGTCAACTAATCTGACAGTTAAAACAGTTTGGTTGTGCACATAAAACCCCGACAATGGATTTAGATGTTCATTACAAAAACTGTGGGATATGGCACATCCTTCCACTGCTTGATACCACTTCATAGTCAAAAAGAATACTAGTTTCTCTTGCAAAGTTACCAAAACCCAACCATCCAACGTATCACTCCGACTCCACACCATCGCAAACTCTGCCTCATGCTAACCTATAGTGGTAATTAAACCAGATTATCCAGGTGTGATACCCGACCTACCATGCACACTCAGACTTTTAGACATTTACACAGCCTCAAGCTGCTTACGTAACACAGAACCAATTATGAGGTGGCCAATTTCAGTACAAGTTTTGAAATAGTCCAAATATCTGTGTTGATTATAAATGGATAAATGTGCAAATAATCAAATATGTAAATGGTCATAAATTGGAAAACAAGACGCAAACCAAATCAAGATACAATGAATGACAAACAAATACATTCAAATAAGAAATATTGAGTATTATCTGGTTTATTCATTTATGAACAATTTATGTATAGTTTCTCATCATCCCAGCTCCCAGCATTGCATACAATTGTTGTGGTCCTTGGGGCAAGACACTTCCCTGCCGCTCGCTCCCATTGCTGTGTTTTGCGTACACTGGTGTATAAAGTGTAGAAAAGCCGCTGTATAAATGTGACTAATATACTGCACATGTTTTTGTCTCATTTTATCTTTTATTTAGTTAAAAAACGATTAAACTACAGGGTAACACCGCCAGTTTTATTAAGAACGATTCATCCAGCTTAGGCAACTACACTTGCTCTCCTATAGCCTCTTAATTACGTAGTAAACGAGCCTATTTGCTTTATTAGGGCTAATTAAAGTGTTATATAAGAGGGCTTCCAAAATACAGTTGCTAAACTTCACATTTGAATATAGAGCTAAGCGATGGCCGCACGTTACGTAACATCTTTTGGCTTCCCATCTCTTCTATTTTCATTCTCAAAGCCAAATAAATAGTTTTTCTGGTACACCACAGTTTGACTAGTTCCTATAACAACCCACACTTCTTTCTGAGTTGCAGTTCTAAAGATGAGACGAACCAGCATTATAACACTTCTAATACACTATGACAGACTTTTGATGAATAATCCAGAGTACTGTCTTGGAGGTGTACGCCGTCCCCGGTGGGAATCCTAGCCGCGCGTTTAATGGGGGAATTGCCCCGTCCTGAGTTGCGTGGCTCGGGAAGGTTTTATAAAGAGTTTCAAAAGATTTAAAAATGGCGGTTTTCGTGTTACTCTAATCTCCTTTTGAAAGAGGGATATGTCGGGGAGACACGGCCTCTCATCAATCAGGCTGTCAATCACGCCTAGAGATGCCCGTGTCACAGAGGCGGGGCTAAAATGAATTGCGTCGTATCAGGAAATCCCACTATGTGAATGCAATTAGAATAAACACAATAGTCGTTGTGTATATTTGACTAGCGAGAGTGGGGTAGCTTGTCTGAGGCGTGCTCTTTTTGCTGCGTTTGCTCCTTCACTGTGCTCTCTGTTTTATTGGGGGTGCTGCTTTGTCAGCTCCCATTACACTGTGCGCTATCCCAACACAATCAGCGTGCATCCACATCAGCGTAACGCAGGCTAACTACTACTGCACATCCGTATCAGGTTTGTTACAATTGTAGTGTATTGTTCTGTAGCAGTGGTGTCAAACTCATTTTCACACAGAGGGCCACATCAGGCAAAGATGGCTGCCATCAAGGGCCAGATGTAACTGTGTGGCAGTATATAAACGTGCACTAAATGTAACCAAATGTCATGTAAAATAATGTAACTACTTTTTTTAAAACTTGTCAAATAACTGTTTCTTCTATTTTATTACATGTCTGTGTAACTGTGTGCCCCCTGAGAAACTGACATTTTTAAAAAGAGTGTATCGGGGCACACCTGACCTTCAGCACTGCTTCAAAAACAGCCTTTTAGAGCCTTTTATTATGGACAATTTGTTGTTTTTCTCTGGAGGCTAACTTTTGCATACTTAGCCCCATGTTGGTGTCAAAATGCCGACATAGATTGTATTCTTTCACAACTGACGCGAGCCTCATAACACACAAAAAACATACAGGTTTTCTCCTGAAGCACCAGCCTTGTCTTCACCCTTCATACTTTTCTTCTTGAAACTGCGCTTCCTGCCTACAATTTTCCCGGCATGCCTTGAACATTTTGGGATCATTATTTGCAAATATTTCATCAGTCCACTTGCTGGAAAAATCGTATTAGTTTATGATCAAATGCACACATTAAAGCAGGCATAAACTTATTTTAAAAAAATGACAGTCATGCCTTTAAATTTACCATTCTCGAGGGCCACATAAAATGATGTTGGTGGGCCACATTTGGGCCCACAGGCCTTGAGTTTGACACACATGTTCTATAGGATTGTTGGGATGAGCATTGTGCTTGTACTGCTAACCATAAGGAGGTTCGAATGAACGCTCTGGAGAGATCGCAAGATTACTCAAACATGCATGGCATTCGTATAATAAAACTTCTTGGGGGGGGGGGGTTGGCATGTCTTTGATGAGGAAATAATGTTTATAACATGTAGAAAGCTCAAAAAGTCGATTTTGGCACAATACCCCCTCTATAAGTAGCTTGAATATAAGGTTAACACTGTCATAGATGCAAACATTACACAACATTTCCCAGGAATAATATGAAAGTGATTTTTGCAAAGAAGGTGAGTCAGCGCGGGGCCAGTTCATATCATGTATCTTTAATAGAGAAAGTATCCAAAAATAGCTTGAAACTTCCGCTGTTCCCACACGTACTGCTTAAGATAACACATCCTGCAGGGTTTAACCAGGTCACGGAGTTGGGGACTTCAACATTATTCATATTCATATTTGAGTTTAAAAGTCAAATTTTAAGGAACTAAAACGGACTGTCCGCTCACCTCACATGACCCCAGAAGTTCTAGACCATTTGAACACATTTTGTGCCGAGAAAGGAGCAGCGTTTTATGACAGGTTTTATGAAGGGCCGTGATGTCACTCTCCTGTTCCAGGTTTTCTTCTCGTGGACTACTGCCGTGGCATTCACTCCAACACAACAGCAGCAATGAAAAAGAAGTGGGAAAGATGTGGGTTGAAAACATGGAGCATTTTTATATATTTCTATGGTTGAAAGTAACTTTTACTGTTGACATTTATTTAATAGGAAGATAAACCCCTGGAGACGAACTAGCTTATTTACGAGGGTCCACTTTGGCTCATTGTTTAAAGCGTGTATCTTATTATTTTAAAGCTGCATTACTCATCTGTATTGTATATATACAGATTGCGTGTTTTCCATCTAAAGTTGTATTCAATCAGAAACATTGTGGATGAAAAACCATGTACAAACCAGCTGCTTTTGGGGACATGGTAGCTCAGTTGGTAGAGCGTTTGACCACTTGATCAGGAAGGCTGGCAGTTTGAATCCTACTTGTGACATAAGCATCATCGTTAGAGCGGTCAGATCCACTGATCCACAGTTTGGCGGAACTATTCCAACTCCCGTAAAATGAAAGCTAACCGTTGGGTCCCTTGGCAAGACACTTAACCCCACCTCACCCCTGCAGTGTCCGTGACCACGGTGTATGAATGTGTGTGTGAACGGGTGAGTGGTTTCTTTGATTGCCTTGAAGGTGGAAAAGCGCTATATAAAAATGACCTTATCCCAGACAGTCGTTTCTCTGTTTTGGTTCCACATCAGAGTGAGGGAAGGGACTTCGAGTGCACTCTAAAACTTCACTCATGGTTTCAAAATTATTTAAATGAACTCTAATGCACCTCTTACAGTTTTTGTTAAAGGTACTACAATCACACTGAACCTGTGCTGCCAGAGCCTTTACCTAAAGCTCTTCTCATTCTCAGTATATAGACAGACCGTGCCTTATGTGAAAGCTCAAAACCTCCAGAATTCACTCACTGCGAGATCCCAGTTTTGCAGTGGTCCAAACATTATTCCGAGCATCCTAATTATTCACAGTGATGAGTTTTAAAAGTGCTTTTCGCAACATCTTGATGTTTTGTCGCAATAATGCCAAAACCACACCAGCATTACTACATTCTTGATAAAATACTTTCTAACCTCGGAGAACCCATGGGGTCAAATTTGGCCGCAGTTAATGCTGCTACCACACAAAATGAACAAACAACAACAACAAAAAAGTCAAATTGAAACAAATTTCAATTCAAAAATTCAAAAAGACCAGAGTGCCACTTCTGGCCCCTGCATAGAAGCACCTAGTGGATGAATATTGAACTAAATGAGCCAGAGTGATAGTGACAAGATGGCTGACCTGTTGAGCTGGAAAACTACCTAAACAAAATCATCTTCTCAGCAAACCAGCGGGTTGTAAAATTGTGGGGGTTTTGTTAACTCTTTTTAGTAATAGCTTGCAGAATGTCTAGAAGGTACGTTTATATATTCTTTTGTTGGATAGCGCAAGCCCAATGGGTCAAATTTGGCCCTGTTCCTAAATTAGGGAATAAGGGTTAAAATCGAAAAAAGTGGAGATTTCAGTGTTCAGTGAACTTATAGCAACGATTTAATGCAATGTTCATATTTTTCCAAAAGAAGAAAGGGTTTGGAGACTTGGTTTAAGGCAGACAGTATGGCAGTACAATATATCTGTACTGGGGCAAAAAAAAAGCTCAACCACATGCGACAAAAAGTTATATGATTCATTGTACTTTACAGAATACACATCTTGAGCCTAGCCGGATTTGACATGGTTAAACCTTTGCCTGGTTAAGTACAAAATAGCTCTTGGTCGCTAATCATTTTCATCTCAACATCATCCAAAGTAGCGCCAGCCCCGTTCCTATTGTTGTGATCAAAGTCCCCCCATCCATTCTCCAACCCACCCCTGCCCCTGCCCTCTGCGGCTCTCCAGTCCCCATAGACACTCAACAAACCACAGGATCTGCCTCCGAAGAGCTCCAGCGCATTCTGCTATTGTCATGTTGATGGGTCCCAAGCTCTCCATAAAGAACCCCAACGGGAGGGGGGGGTCTGAAAACCTCTCTCCCGGTCGATGAGCCTTTCTCCTGGGCAGAGGCAAGAACAGGAGTGGGGGAGGGTCACCTGGAGGTGGGACAGAGGGTGGAAGTTGGTGAACATCAGCTACGTCAGGTCATCATTCAGGAGATTTATGGAGTTTGCCCAGCCACTGACAAAGATCTGTGGTTAGGGTTAAGTGTGGTTTTGAATATAATACTGTGTTAACACATAGTAATTTTGTTAAAAAGGTCCATATTATGTACAAAACAACTTAAGCCAATGCTCCTATCATGAAAACATACTTTGATTTTCATGAATCTTCAGTAACTGTGAAAATTGTAAAGTAAAGATACTGAAGCAAAAAAAAGAAAAAGAAAAGACAAAACTTAAGTAAAAGTAAAAGTATCACATGAAAAAAATCTACTTCAAAAAAAAATGTTAAAGTACCTGTTTATAAATGTATTTAAAAGAGTAAAAAGTATTTTAGCACAAATTTTGAAATCTAATGAGTTCTAGCTTCAAATATGTAGTAATTTTGTGATAAAAATTTTGTGCTGAAATTGTCTTCAATAGAATAAATTTTTTTCTAGCTGTTTTTTTTTTTTGTTTTCTTTTGTTTTTTTGCTTAAATTACGAACGTGTTAAAAAATAAATCCTCAGTCTTTTCAGCAGGTCTCAAACAATAATAACAAAAAAAAACGTTTAGTCTTCAGTCCTTTCAAACATGTACATGGAGTAGACAGTACAAATACCTGCTCTCAAATGTAGTGAAGTAAAATATCCCTCATCCATTTAAGTAAAGAACAGATACCTAAAATGTATACCTCAGTACAAATACAAATACTTTACTTACCTTTTCGCTCTACCACTGCCTATCTTACAGAAATTGTCATATGAGCATTTGTTATAGCAATGATCACACTGGTCCAGCCCCCGCCACATGCCAGGATTCAAACACGGCCCTCAGGACTAATAATTGCCCGTCTTTGTCTTTGGTAATATTTATGTGTGGTTTGAAAGAGTTGCAGTGTTTGCTTCCTCATTGCATTTTTTATCATGTACTGCTGTCATATAAAAAAGCTCTTTAATGAGTAAATATGCCCAAACTTGCATCTATCAGAGACGAGCACAGGGGCCACTAGGGACTAAAAGGCTGATCCCAAAAGTCTAGACTAATTTGAACACATTTTGGTACTGAGAAAGGTGGTAGTGTTTTATGACAATGTTTTATGAAGAGGCATGATGTCACTTCCTGTTTCCATGTATTCACAGTGGATTACTTTCATTCATATTCACTTAAAACAAAAGCAGCAATGAAAAAAGAAGTAGGAAAAATGTGTGTGTGGTGTGGTGTGTGTGTGTGTGTGTGTGTGTGTGTGTGTGTGTGTGTGTGTGTGTGTGTGTGTGAACATCATGGAGCATTTTTGATATATTTTTTTCTAAGTAAGTTTGGCATTTTATCCATTATATTAATATGAAGATAAATCCTTTGAGATGAACCATCATTTTTTTTTTCTACAGGGTCCCAGTTTGGGGTCAATATTAAAAGCTGGGGTCTCTATTTTTAAAGCTGTATTAGGCTTAGGGGGCACTACTTCGATGTTAGGGCATTTTGATATTGGAGTTCATATATTTCCATTATTTGGGAGCTATTAAGGGGAAAACACTTTTTTTTATTTTTTTATTAATTACTTTATTATTTATTTCAAAATTAGGGCTGCAAATTTCCCCCCCAAATTCTCCAGCCCTATTTCAAACTATAAAAGAAAACTGAAATATTGCATAATTCCAAGTGTAAAAACAGCAGTGATGTGATCCCTTAAAAATGAACAACTGGAACCAAGATCTCATTTTTAAAAGAACCAAATCTTTTTCTTTTTCAGTTTTTGTGCATTTTTACACTGATTAACGTTGAACCAACACGAAAATCAGAACAGAAGCAGAGCAGGTAACACCAGTCAGAACTTTTTTACACAGAAAAAAAAAATATTTATTAGATTATAATACCAGTTTTTTTTTTTTAAATTATTATTATTATTGTCGTGCAAGGGAGTAAAGAGAAAATTCAAAATCTGTCATCTGGACAAAGAAGTTTAGATAGGCGTTTCATTGCTCATCTAAGCCCTCTTTTCAGTATAATTTATTTAAAATGTCTTCAGCAAAATGTCTTCTCCACTCCTACATATTTTTGTTCAGTTTGACACATTTGCATTTTTCTTTTACTATGGATCATACTGGGAGGAGTGAGGGATTACACAGACATTGTAGTGCAACGTTTTATTTAATTCTGCATCGTTTGAAAGGGGTAAGCACACTCCCACTCTCAGTTTGAACCAGTTTAAACACATCTGAGCCTTCGTCATTTCTCTGTGATTAGTTTGTAGATAAAAATGAGTTCTCACGTGGGCTTTTGTCATAAAAATAAAAAAAATAAAAAATAAAAAATAAATAAATAAAATAAAATAAATAAATAAATAAAAATAAATAAAAAAATGAAATAAACAAATAAAATAAATAAATCAATCATAAATAGTAAATAAAGTAAGAAAGTAAGTAAGTATAAAAAGAGCGATTTGAGCGGCTCTTTAAAATGAACAGATCCAAAAGATCCCAAAAAAAGAGCGAAAGTCCATCTGTAGTACAACAAGTTGCATACATTTTTGTAGAGTTTTGCTGTTGCCGAGTTTCCCCTTTTTGAACACTGCAGCAGATGTCCACTCTCCTTCATTCCTCCTCTGTCCAACTTCATTTCTCTACACTTGACTTCTCATTTCTCCACTCGGACTGTCCATCCCTCACTCTCGCATTGACCCAATTCAGGATGGTCCTCCCCTCAAAAGCCTTCCACGCATTCACAACCTGTTAACCATTGGTCCCCCGATCGTCCTACCAGTCATTAGTCTGTGCCGCGCGTCATGCGATAGTCCCCTCCGCTGTAATTAAAGTGTTAGGGGAGCTTCAGAGTGACCCCTCGTACAAAGCCTGCGAAAAAGCGACTGTGGGCTGTCACCCACCGCCATCTTGGGATCATCTTTCTCCCCCGGACCGGACAACGGAGGGTGGACAGGTGAATGAGGCAGGTCAAATGTTGGGGGGGTCAAAGGTCCGGGTTTGAAGTGCCAGGGTCTTGAGACGATCGGTCTGCTGGGTAGGCTCTGTGGTTGGGGAGGTATACAGCGGTAATTGCGAGATCGTATGAAGAACGGAGAGTTTTGGCGTTGAGAGATTGTTCGCGTTTGGTCAAGGGGTTGAGAAGAGATGAAATGTGAAATGTAAATATGGTTGGGGGGGCATCTTGCTGGTTAACCGAAGCAATAAGGCTTTTCAGATGACACCACTTAAACAAATGTATGTAAGATTTAGATTTTTTATTTCAAAAACTTCACCTTGATCAGTGTACCCAGGTAAATGGTAAATGGTCATATTTTTATACAGCGCTTTTTCACCTTCAAGTCACTCAAAGCGCTTTACATCAAGGAACAAGTCGCCCCATTCACCACATACATTCATACACCAGCGTACACAGACACTGGGGGCAAGGTGGCTTAGTGTCTTGCCCAAGAAACACAACAAAAGCATTCATCTGTGGGAGCTGGAATCGCACCCGCCAACCTGTGGATCAGTGGATTTGACCGATCTAACAATGATGATTCATGTCGAGAGCGGGACTCGAACCCGCCAACCTTTGGATCAGTGGACAAACGCTCAAGGTAAACATGTTCAAATCAAATACAGCTTTTACTAATAATAATTCTAATGCTGATTATTCTTACACCTAAAAGGACTCTCTCTGATCTGAATCTCACAACCTAAACTGCAGCACCCGCAGCCAGTCATGAATCAGTGCTAGTGCAGCCTTTGCAGCTCAGTGAGTCGAATTCAGGAGATCTGATGTATGGCCTGTCCATATACTGAGAATGAGTATATCTGCAGGTTAAACCATATGTAGTTGTGATTGCAGTGATTGTGATTGTAGTACCTTTTTAAAACAGGCTATAAAACAGTTCCTTAATTAAAATATGTAGGAATTTTCAAGCAAGTATCTGAAATCTGCAGCTGTCTTGAAAAAAAAAAAAAAAAAAAAAACAACACGTTCACAGAGTGTTGCTTTGGGGAGGCAGCAATAGCTCAGTGACATTTGACCTTTAAATGTGCACTTTGTAAACATGGCATTTTCTATCTTGCATTTACTCAGGTACCGGCGTTTATATTGCTAAAAATCTACTGCGACCAGCTTGTTTCGACTTAGATTAAATTTAATGCTATAGTCTGAAATATTCCAAGCAAATAAATAACTTCTCCATGGATTCAAGAAAGTGGCCCTCCATATAGAGTACCTTTGGCCTGAAGCTTGGCTGATACTTGCTATATGCACTACTGTTGCGTCTTTGGGCATGCCAACTCTTGTGTGTAATATGTGTGTGGTCATCACCAATCATCTCCACACTGTGGTGTGATTGTGATCAACTTTGAGTACAGAAATGCATGCCATGTCTCTCCCGGTCTGTTTAGAGTCAGTCCACACCCCCCCCCCCCCCCCCCCCCCCCCCCCCCACTCTGTCAAACTCAAGGCCCGTGGGCCAAATGTGGGCCCCCCCCCCCCCCCCCCCCCACCCCCGCATTTTATGTGGGGTCGGAGAACACGGTCGGAGAACACAGGCAGGACACGGGCAGGGACATCAGGCAGGACATCAGGCAGGACACCAGGCAGGACGCACAGCAGAGACACGAGAACAGAGATGTGAGCAGCACGCAGATACACAGTGAAAATCAGCAGACCTGGCCAGGAGAGCTGGGTCCTGGCTCCTTTTAAGCTCCTGCAGCTGTGTCGATTGCCCTGATTGGCTGCAGTTGTGTGTGGGAGGAGCCAGGGCTCCACCCAGCTCTGGAAGTCAGGCAGGTGAGGGAGGGGGAGAGGAGAACACAGGAGGCAGGAGCAGGCAGGGATCATGACACAAAAGTAAAAATAAAAGGTATAACTGTCATAAAATATCAGTTGAAAATCCATATGCAATATTTGTAACCTTGAATAAGTCATAAATACAGAAACGGTTAATTAACACAATTAAAAAGTAGTTGCATTTATTTTACATTACATTTGATTACATTTTTGACATTTATCTTACAGTTACATCTGGCCCTTTGAGAACAACCATTTTGATGATGTGGCCCCTCTGTGAAAATTAGTTTGAGTTTATTCTGTAACTTCAGAACTAAAATGTGGTAAAAATGTAAAATCACAAAAAAAAAAAGTTGCATTATGTCACTTTTCTGGTGGCGGGTCTACAGCCTGCTTGTCCCCATGGAGATGTTTTACTTTCCCTGGAATGGTCCACACTTTGGCATTAAACCTGTTTACTTTGAGCATGGTCGCCTCTCCACAGACTTGGCTTGAAAACTTAACCTGACGGCACCACTTGTTTGTCTCTGTGAGGTAGATATGTTAGATGTCATACCGTGGGAACATTCTGAATCAGGAAAAAAAACATTTTGCTGTTGTCAGTGATCAATAGTCCTTAGCTTGGAATGTGCTTCTCCTCGCAAACTTCTCAATAGAAACAAATAAATGGCGGAAATGTTGTACTTTAGCGCATCTTTAACCTTTACCATACATGAGTAATATGACTACACATACTACACAGACAGAACCATTCTCCTCCTATCTCCATTTTCGCGTTGGGAAAGTACAGTACTCCACTTGTACATCATTCCAACGCTATAACCATATATGTTTCTCATGAGGTGGTCCGCGTCCCGTTGCCCGTTCTCCCGGCGTAGACCTTGGCTCCTTCCTCTGCTCCTGGTTCACACAGTGGTTCACACAGGTTCTGGTAGGTCTCGGGCCGGTCTGAGTGAGGGGCCGCGGCTCCAGGAAGGGCCCATTGTTACGAGGCGCTCCCAGTGATGGATGTGTCCCTCTTCCTGTTTGCACTTTCTCAGGAGAGTGTGTTCCCAGGGCTAAGCGTGACGTGACGTAATCTCTTTTTGAACTTTTTTTTTTTTTTTATGTGTTGCATCTGTGTATCATGGTATTTGAAATGTTACCTCCGATTGTGTTGACTACTGGCAGTGCTAGAACTTAACAATGAGGCATATCGTTAGCTTGTATGCTACAGTTGGATAGTTTTGTGGACTTACTATAGTGTTTTTTATGTGTTACCTTTTAGCAGCACTAGAACTTTGAGGAACGACATAGCTTGTATTGCTGTGTCTAGCTCGTTTCACTAATAGACCCTTTTCACGGAGCTGCCTGTCTAGTTCCGGTTCTCCCAAAAACTGCGGAGCCGCATTTCCCGCTCCACTCATTGTGTATTGGAAATTAGCCGAGCCGTGCTAAGAATAAATCTAAATTAAAATACCAGGCAGTAGATCATCAAGACCTTTACTACGATGTAAATACTTCACTGGGAGGAAGCTTCTGTGTTTAGAAAAAGAGGCATTTGTGTCTTGAAGCTAACGCTAAGTGAAATTAAAATCAATGAGTGATGTTAAAAATAGCGCTACAACATGAATGATTTTGCACAGAAAAACAATTCGACTTGTCTCTAGACTCTGCAAAATCCTCATAGAGAAGAATGGTGCGGGAATAGCCCTGTCACAATAATCACTATATCGACATATCGTTCAGTATATGAGAGCTAGAACAATATTTTTGGAGCTCAATATTTACAGTGTGTATAATTTCTGTGCATTTAGTGGGATATTTTGGCTTTTTTTCTGCCGTACAATAGGATTTGAGCTGTAGAGGGTTGAATAAATACTTAACTAAGACTCATTATAGAGGCAAACTTATACGAAAGTGTTATTCTGCTTTTTATCTTTGGTACCTCATGTTTTTTACTCAGAATAGTTTTTTTGGGGGGGGATAATCAGTTAGTTTCAATAGTATCGTTTATCAGATGATATCGCCTATCCATCCACTTTCTTCTGCTTAGGCTGGGTCGTTGGGGGCAGCAGTCTAAGCAGGGACTCCCAGACTTCCCTCACCCCAGACACGTCCTCCAGGTCCTCCGGGTGGGACCCTAAGGCGTTCCCCAGGACAGCCGAGAGACATAGTCCCTCCAGCGTGTCCTGGGTCTTCCCCGGGGCCTCCTCTCGGTGAGACATGCGCGAAACACCTCTTTAGGGAGGTGTCCAGGAGGCATCCTGAACAGATGCCCGACCACCTCAGCTGGGCACCTCTCGACGTGTAGGAGCAACGGCTCTACTCCGAGCTCCTCCCGTGTGACTGAGCTCCTCACCCTGTCTCTAAGGAAGCGCCAAGCCACCCTGCGGAGGAAGCCCATTAGTATCCGTAAGCAATATATTGTGACAGACCTATGCAGGAAGAGTGCCTTTTTTTTTGTTTTATTGCATTATAAAAGTTTGATTATGATAATATTTGGCTTAGAAAATGTACTTTAATACTAGAACTTTGCAAGCGCATGGTGTACCCTTTGATTGATGATAAGTAAGTATTGGCGGTGCTAGATTTTTGAGCAACGAGGCATGACGTCGGCTTGGATGCGGCAACTAGTTTCTTTTTATGCTATGCTATTGCTTTTTCATGAGTTTATCTGTTTTTTATTGTGTTTGAACAGCGAAACACATCCCGCACACAACCATCTTACTCACAAAATGTGATTTGATTAAGGCCTAGATTATGTATTTTAAGGACTGCTCCCTCTCCTCTAACGCACTCGTTTTCAAGAAATCACACACACAAAACATGGAAGGTTGACATTTAAAACCTCTTCAGGCATGTTTTGATGATGGGACAATATTATAAAAATGGCAGAAAGCTAAAAAAATCTTTATATTTTACATAACGCCCCGCTTTAAATTTTACATCTCTATCTGAATGATGAAGCAAAGTTAAAGCAGCACCACATAAGGTTTCTGGTGGATGCCACGCCACCAGCATGGTTCCAATTTAGATCGGAAAACCACACTGTTCAATGAGATATAAAGTTTTTATATGGCATTCATGGGAAAGTTCGAGGCAGAATTAGAATTGTCATAAGTTGCTATGATATTGAAGTATGTGTCACCTGAGCCAGTATACAATGTGCACATATATTTTCAACACTTCAGTAGTTAGGTCTGGAAGCTGTCACCGTATCTCATCAATTTAAGAAGCACTAAATCAAGCAGAACGTTTAAATACAGTCTGTGCAGTCAGCTAGATAAAGAGCATCTGCATTGTTGTCAAAGAAAACTTCAAGCTGTTCCCAAACTTCTGAAGAATCAACTTAAACTGAAGTCCTCTACTGCAAACAATGACATTTTTGTAATAAAAAATGTGCAGCTTGGATATGGTCAACATGGAGCTGACAGATAGATGTGTAGCAAAGGCAAATGAAATGTGTGGACTTTAAAAACACGGAGGACCAAACCTTTGTTTCTATTATCTACGTGGCGACATGAAACCAATCTTTTCAACTGGGATTACTTAAAGGGCCCATGTTACGCTATTTTCTGATCTATGTTATAATGTTTCCTCATCAAAAACACACCTGGAGTTGTGTTTTGTCTCATTCACACATGTTTAACACACAAACCCTGCACATTTAGATAGAAAACATTCAGTTCCACCTTGTGATGTCATGTGGTAATGAAGAAAGTGCTCCACTGTGTTTCTAAACTCCATACACCATCACTAGAATCATTTCAAGAGCTGTTAACTTGAAAACTACCACTTCATGACATCACAAGGTGGAACAGAGCATTTTGAGCTTTGGAGATGTAGACAGACTAATAATAAAGCAACCCATGGAGATGTTGCATTCACGTTGTACAATCGGATGCTATAATCTCACGCAAGAATAGGACAGCACATACGACGTACGTAGAGGTAATTCCATAACTGCTGCCTAGCAACCATGAACAAGCGAAACAGGAAGTTTAAATCTGTCAACTGGACAAATCGCTGTAGGAATGAAGATGTTTCGTTGCTCATCCTAGCAGTTTTTTCTTCATTCTGGTCAGATTGCTGTTGGACACTGCCTTTCATTTCTGACACTTAAAACTATGTAAAACTATGATAAATATTACCACAGTACTACCCGCTTTATTCCACCAAGCCGAGTCATAATTAGAAAAAACATGAAAACCTGTCATATGCACTATAATGTTATTGCTCAAAGTTCTAGACTGTTTAAAAGAGTGGACTAAGTGAGTGTGACGTCACCCATAGCGTTTGGTTCCAGTCAAATGAAGCTCATCGAGGCTAGCAGATATTGGGGGAGAATTTGGAGCCATGTTCTGACCATGAGTATCATAGCAACAAAAGAGCCAATCTGGACCCAGGCTGTTGAAGGTAACGCCCCTTCCCGCCCGCACTCCTGGCTTAGCACGGAGTGAGTGTTTTAGCAATGGTGTCAATCAAACTGTTGCTAAAGAAGACAACAGATTTGTCTGTTATTATTGCTCTTATCTTGATTTCCGGATACAGTGACAAAATAATAAAACCAGGATGAGGTAGAACGGGTCAATACGAGCATTTTAAGAACAAATTGACGAGGCTCACTGCAGCCGTTACACAGAGAGGGGTGACCATTTCTCAGTGTAAAGTGAATTTGAATCAGAGTCGATGGAGCCGGAAGCGCGTCCATGCTCACTTCCTGTTTGCAACACGGCGGCTGGCAGGTTAGCTACGTCCATCTATACATACAGTCTATGCTCAAAGAACATAACAGTCGAGAATTTATTGTGACTCAATGCCAGACGCTACTGTATAAAATTCCCAAAGTTCATAGTAGACATGACTTCCTGTCTTATCGGTGTTTGTTGAGAAGGGCAGGAGCTGTGTGCCTCTGAATGCACCTATGTCGTAATCAGCCCAAACAAAAAGAGCTCTGATGTCTATCTGAGCACACAGCGGAACCTTCGCATATGAGAAGTACTACTGCTGTACTGGGAGGAGCAGAGAGGCACGGACGACCAGTGACTCAGACGTGGAAGGATATGTGTAAATCCTGAAGCATCATTGCCATTTAAAGGTGTTTTTTCCTGTCTTAAAAGCGTGAAAAACAAAACTAGTTCATTTTAAATAGTTTGCAGTGGTCCAAAGTTATTCCTCACTTACCTTCTACATTCTGTACATCCACAAAGGTTCACTACAATGAGTTTATAAGCAATTTATCACAGCTCCAAGAGACCAGTGCAGACTTTTGTCATGACAGTAAAGCAGAGCTGTCCAAACTACGGCCCAGGGGCCAAATGCGGCTCTCAGATCAATTTTTGTTGGCCCTCATGCCTCCTCCTAAACTGGCCCAATATCAGGAAGTATTTTTTACTACAAACTGAAGAAATTCTACCTGTATAACCTGAATAACATCACATTGCATTGTGACACAGACCTAAAAATAATCTTCCAAGTCTTATTAAAGGTACAATGGCTCTGTCAAAAGTGTGTTAAATGCACCATTTGACTGCCTGTATCGACACTAGTCTGTGGCCCTCCGTTTCAAATATGTTTCAGTATGCGGCCCTTGGTGAAAAAAGTTTGGACACCCCTGCGGTAAAGCTTTCAACAACTAGCATGCTAACACACCCTTCCTGATTATCGGACAATAAAACGGTTTATAATTAGATGCAGACAGTACAAAGTGGACTTATTTTTGCCTCAAGAGCAGCTTATATAATACATCTGTTCTGCCGTAAAACACATTTTCCTCAAATACATGGGAGGAATTGGGTACAGGACCTTTAAAGTTGAACTATGTAACCTTTCAAGTGGAGTGTCTGCCCCCTGCTTGTCTCCATGGAGGTGTCATCGCTTTGTGTAGAACAATGGTACCATCTAGGACAATATTTGGCTTTCCGAGTACCATCAGATCTAAAGCTAAATGTTATCAGGCTGAATTATGGCTAAACCAGTTAGATTAAATCTGGTTTAAAATGAGACTAAACCATAGATAAGGTAGTCCTGAATACTGACTAACCCAAAGGAAGACAAAAACGTGAATAGATTTGTAAAAAGAAAAATTCAATCTGCAGACAGCCCCGTATACCTCCAGAGTACCACAGTCTGAGAATCACAGTATCTATCTATCTAGAAAAGATTTAAAGTGCCTTGAAAACCATGCATTCTTACTGTGAGCATGGTCGCCTCTTTACAGATCTGACCCCTAACCTGACCTAGGGGTGTGTTCATGGAGATGGAGTTTAATGCCATGTCTAGGTAAAGCAATAACATTTCCATGGAGACGGTCAGGTGGCAAACACTTCACTAGAAAAGTTACAGAGTGCACCTATAAAGTTTGTATTGTATATGCTTTTAAATAAATAAAATAAATCTTGCCAATAATTTCATCAGTGGAATGTTATTTGCAATGTTACATGTAGGTCTAAACTCATTGTCAGATTAGCATACCTGCAATAGTGGAATAAATACTATGCATTTTATAAAAGTACAGTTAAATGGCTTAAAATACACTCAGTTACAAGAATGAGTACTACTGCCAACTGTGTACTGAATTTTAAGTAAGCATAAAAAACACCTACATTATAAAATCTACTCAATTATTTGTCTCGTAATCCAGAATATCTCTGTGTTTTTTATATGAATGAATGAATATCAGCCTATGTCTCTCGGCTGGCCTGGGAACGCTTTAGAGTCCCACCAGAGGAGATGGAGGACGTGCCTGGGGTGAGGGAAGTCTGGGAGTCCCTGCTTAGACTGCTGCCCCCGAGACCCGGCCCTGGATAAGCGGAAGAAAATGGATGGATGGATGGATGAATATCAGCCTGGTCACCACGCCCTATTGCATCTCAAGCCAGAACCAAATATGATCGTCCAATCAGATGTGTTTATTGTGTTTAGTGACACATGTGAAACAAAAGAGCTCATTGGTCACCCATCTATTACAAGTAAATCAAATCAGTGCTTCGCTCATTGATCCTGCAGAAATCAGCAATGTTTTTTAGTCCCCTGTGGTTTTTTTTTCCTTTCTTTTTTCCTCATAAGCAGTTGTATTTGTTTTGATATGGATGGACCCCGATAGGCTAATCCACCTGTCAATCATCTAAATCATCTAAACTCAGGGAGATTCACCAGTGACCAAACACACATCTTCATCAAGTATTGGAGAAATGTGTATTCTGGGTCGCTGGCAACTCACTTACAATAATGTGAGTATTTGTAGTTACTTTCTACCTTTGCCAACCAGTTCAAAACATCTGCATTATTACTTTCTAGCTATGGAATTCATTACTACATTAGACTTTCAGACAGTGTACTGAGGAGACAGTTCTATACAGTGAATGTGTGTGGGACACTAGAACAGTTGGCTGCAGCAGACACCGTGGATGGTCCGATTTCACAGTCTTTGAGGAGGTCGGACTCCGGTGCCAGGTCTGGATCATGGTGGGACTTGGACTCGGACTCCGTGCCAGGTCTGGATCAGAGCCGGGATCAGGGCTGGAGCAGGATGTCTCCCATAAAACCACAGCTCAAGTGTCTTCATTTCCACGCTCTGTCCGCCATTTGGAACGCAAGCACACACAGAGACTACTGGTTAGAGACTGCTGATGAAGATGTGGATAAATGCAAAAGAATTTCTGGTAAAACTTTTAACAGTCTTAATAAAAAAATGTACAAAATTCATAATCAACAAATATATTAAAGGGTCCAATGCATTACACTATTTTCTGATCAATGTTATAATGTTGTTTCCTTGTCAAAAACATACCTGGAGTTGTGTTTTGTTTCATTCAGACATGTTTAACATTTAGGCTGGGTTCTTCTCTCAAACAGAAAACACCCTGTTCCACCTTGTGATGTCATGTAGTAATACAGGAGGTGCTCCACTGTGTTTTAAACTTCATACACCTTCACTAGAATCATTTGGATGATTTCAGTCCTGAAATTGCCAATCTCTACTGAGCAAACGGTAAAAAGGTAGATGCTAGCTTGAAACCTACCATTTTATGACATCACAAGGTGGAACAGAGCATTTTGAGCACTTTGATGTTGATAAAGGACTACTCAAAATGAAGCAAAACACAACTCCGGGTATGTTTTTGAGGAGGTAACAGCATTAGAACATGGCTTAAAGCTCACAAGAGTCATTTTTTGTAATATAGGACCTTTAAAGAGGGGGTACTTTACTTCTATGGGGTATTAATTGCTAATATATGACATATTTAAATCGGCACCTTTTAGTATTTTTTACACTTCAAATACCACATATAGTTAAAAGATGCTATAGTGGACCATTCCTTAATTTGTCATCATGAACACACAAGAATAAAGATATAAAGATCACTAACAGATGCATGACTCACTCACACTGACTACAGCTTCGAGTAGGTAAAAATTTTAATACAATTATAACATTGCTAAAAGCTATACTTACATTAAACACTATTTCCTTTTCTTACATATTCTTGCTCCAACATGTCTCCACTCCCTTCACCATCCCATTCAACCATACCCCATCTTCATTCCAATCGTCCATAAATTATCCCATCACAGTTGCCCCTCCCAACCCTTCCTCCCCCTGTTCCTCAGTCCTGTCCCATGAGTGACTGATGCCCTGATTAAACTCGCCCCCCCATGATGGATAAGGGGGATCCATCATGGCCTCTGTCCCACCTCGGTATGGAGCATTTTGGTGGGATTCCTGGCTTTGTGTGCCACGTGTGCACCAATGTGTGGGTGCCATTGTGAAACCCTTTAACAAATCTAATTAGACACTCATCGTCACTGCTATAATCTAATTTAGCTTACATATGTTTTTAAGGGGTTTGTGATGCCATATGTTTGCTTTTCTATGAGTTAAACACACACCATGTAACTTTTCTATCTTCACGAGGATGTTACTATTTTGTATTTTGTCTGGGATATTCCACAGTATGGCTTTAAACGTATCTATATTCATGGAACTAAATAACACGTAAAGTTACATTGTGTATTGTGAATTGGAATGATTTTTTATGCAGATGATTATGTTATAAATAAACATTAGTGACCCAAGCGCTGAGCCTTGAGGTACTCCTTACATGATTTGCTTAAAATTACTAGATTTTCTGTTCAATAAATGATTTGTATTCACTTTTGTAACAAGCATATTAAAAAAAACCTCTAAATATCTTGAAACATAGATCAAAATCGTTAAGCTTTCATTTGAAGTACCTAGTTTTGACGATTCCTAGACTTTCCGAGCACAAATCTAATATTTTACACTTGAATTATATCTCTTCTCAACAGTACAGCCAAAAAGCTGAAGAATTGAATAATAATAATGCATAAAAAACAACAAAACATGTCTAAAACTGAAAAACATTTTTTCTTTTTTATACAGTCATCATTTCTACCCAATGTAAATACAATATTATCTATAATTATTGCATTATTCAAAGTCCCAGGACACAGTAAACCTGGATCTCTTGTGTGGTCTCCACATGTTGGCTGATTTTCACTTTCTTTCCTGTAATTGTCCCGGGGCATTGCTCTGGCATTGTCTTTCTTGCATAACCCCACCCCTCTGGCGCAGCTCAAAGCTTCAAACAAACACACCCATCGTGCAAACAGCAGATGACCCCAGTTTAGCTTTTTATTTGATGCAATGCTCTAAATCAGTGTTTCCCAACCTGTGATATGCATGCCATTATGCAAGCTCCTTCAGGTGGTCCACCGAGGCAATTTAATCCACGTTTTTGCCTCTTTTAACTGAGTCTTTGTTTTAGAACTAGTATATCAACTGTGTAGTCCCAATTTAGACTTGGTTTAGCCCTTGTTGAGACTTAGAATAGTCCCATTTTAGATATGCAGGTAATCAGAAGGCCACATATTCTTAGCTGGCCCTTGGAGTGAAAATTTTGGGAACCACTGCACTAACTCAAAGCATTCTTTGCAGTTTATAAAGTAAAAAGTAGAGAGTAGCGGACCATCCATAATGTACATTTTAAACAGTAGTTCAAAGTGTTTTCTTACTTACCTCATGCATTCTGAGCATCGTAATTATTCAACGCGATGAGCTTTGGTGTCACGTTAAAGCTAGCATACAACTAGCATGCTAACAGTGCACTTCCTGAGTCTTGGACATTAAAATCTGGACCTTTAATTAATCATTTGAAGCATGGAAATTTAAAAACATGAAACGATTTTTTTATAATCGAGAAGCAAACTCGTTTTAAAAAGTACTTCACCACAGGCAAGCCCTCATTAGAGCATTATCAATATGTTGTATTATATTTATTGTAGGTATTAATTTACAATGTAACTGTGTATAAATATGGAAATCTAAATTCTTTGAACAAAGCGTTAAGTTTAGACAAAGGGTTGGTATGATGGTATGAGGGACCTAGTGCAGTGTTAAGTATTGTGACTGAACTAACACTTTACTTTGCAGAAGAATGATTAAGTGTTCAAGTTGTCCTCGCGATACTGAGCTACTCTTACGTGAAATTGAGTAGTTTCCTCAATAACAAAAATGCCAAACGTTCTGCTAATACTTGCTGTCAGTAGCTTTCACACCTGTCATTTAAACCTCAGCCCTGTTGAAATTCTTACCCACGTCTCAAGTCCTCCTGCCTGGACAACCACAGAGCAATCCCTTATCCTACTTTCTCCATCCACACTTCTTCTATATGTTCACTTGTCATCAGTTTTTCAAACCTGTGCAAGCATTGGAGCTCTGGTAATGGTACCTTTGCAGATGTGGAGATGTTTGCTTCTATCCACAGAGGAGAACTTGTCAGAAGATTGGTGCGAGAAAAGACCTGAACATTTTAGATGGGTATCGCCATTTCTACTGGACAAATGCCGGATGCCCCTTCGGTTCGTTTGTGTTGCGCTCAGGGTCAGATTGGAACGTAGGACAGGGCTTAGACACATGCGTCCTGGTGGGAGAGGGTCTACTCGGGTGACACCGACCCCGGGCCCCCTGCAGTCAGCCAGGGCCCTCAGCAGTAGCTTGGGGAGGCTACTGTTTCGAGAGGTGTCAGCGAGATGGATGAGGAGGAAGCAAAGCTAAGGGAAAGATGGAGCATATACTGACATGTGGTAATGCATAGGACTACCCCCCGATGGAAGACTGGAAAGGAGGGGTTGTCAGAGATGAACTGCTTTGAAAATATAATCCCAGTAAAGACAAAAATATTCAACAGTTTTCCAAAAATTGAGGGATAAATATCGACTAGCAGGGCTAAACAAGGACTACAGGACTAACCATATGTATTGAGACTGGCGACAGTATAGTGTGTTAAGTGTCTGTGTAATCCCTCAGTTGTCCAGGTATGATCCATAGTAAAAGAAAAGCTTAAAATCTATCAACTGGACAAAAAGTTGTAGGAGTGAAGACGTTTCGCTGTTCATCCAGTTCTGGTCCGATTACTGGTGGACAATGCCTTATATCTTTTTGTTCAGTTGACAGATTTTAAGTGAAGTGCCTTGCTGAACAGTATGCACGTACATGAAAAAGTCTGCAGAAACTTTGTGTTTGTGTCTTTTGCTATTTCTACAGTAACTGCCGCTGAGCACAAGTGATAATGGTAAATATCCATTGTTGGAACTTCATGATTTGAGGTTAAGGGACTTAATAGGCTTAATATCGGGCTATAAATATTCTTTAGTGATAGAAAGTTGATAGAAAAGTTGAGTTATTGAGGTTTTGCATTGGGAATAGACTGACCATATATAAAAGGCATTTTCTGACAATTGTAAAGTGCACAATTTGGTTTAAGTGGATCAAACATGACTTGATCTTGCTCAGCCCTTGTTTTCTTGACCTACATCATCAGAAGTATACACACTCTCAGCATAGCCAGCCTAGACTAAACTGGACTAAAAAGGAATGGACGACACTATCACAAAGTATTGAGGGTTCGTGCCTCCATATCCCAGGCCCTGCACTGGTGGTTGGTTGTGTTAGTACATTTACTTTCTTCTTGAGTTCATTGACCTACTTGAAATAAATAAATGAATGGAAAAAAAAAGAAATAAAACTCCGACCTCATGCCTCTTCTTTCAACTCTTGGGCTACTTCAACAATCTCCTCCATTGTAGCTGACTGGTATTCAATTTACAGTCTGTGTCCAAACTTGCTGAGCTCGGTCATACTTGAGTGTCTTTAGAAGTTGCGGCTGCGATTGTAATCTCCGCTCCCCGTGGTCTTATAAACCCCGCTTTACAAGGCCGTGTCAGAGGTAGGTTTCATGTACTGTCTGCAGCCTCTCTGGGGGATTGTACCTTCTGCTCTTCCTCCTCTGTGTCAGGTCTTACAGGTCTTACAGGGCAGCGGGGGCCATGTTAGGGGGTCAAAGGTTGGCTAAGTTTAGTGGAGCTTCAGGACAGAGTGAGCGTTTGAACAGACCAACCGACACCGGAAAGTGATACGTACAAAGTCGGTTTGGAACAAGACAAGATTATTTTGGTGTGGAAGGGTTGGTTGTTGTAAGTCACGGGTGTGTCCAAACTTTTCTCATGAAGGGCCACATATAAAAACACAGACAAAGCTAAGAGCCGATTGAGGACGAAAGACTGGTCACCCCACACAGTGAATACTTCAAATCCGCGTAACCATTACAAGTAAACTGAACCACTACCTTTATTCATGCTTACATCCTCAATGGGACACATTAAATATTTGATATAGGCTTGTTAAAATAGATTTTCAGAAATGTAGAGTAGAAAAGTACTCTTTAAGGTAATATGAGCCAATTCACCTGGAAGCCTGAGGGCCAAGAAAAACTGGTCTGAGGGCCACATTTGGTCCCCGGGCCACAGTTTGGGCATGTCTGTTAAAAGTATTCCGAAACGCTGTAGCTACCTGATTAAATCTCCATCTTAAAACATGAAAAAGTAGTTAATTTTAAACAGTTTGCAGTGGTCCAAAGTAACTTACGCATCCTGAGCATCCTAATTATTCACCACAATGAGTTTATTAGCACTTTTTGCAACTCTCAGAGGGCAGAGCCGAGTTTGTTGTCGGGGTTATACTAACAACAACTGGCATGCTAAGTGTGCACTTCCTGATTATCAGACAATAAAACGATTTACAATTAGATGCAGATGATACACAGTGGACGTATTTTGACCTCAAGAGCATCTTATACAATATCCGCACTGGGACAAGACACATTTTGCTCAAATACTGCACATGGAAAAAGCGGAACTGTCAAGGCAGGATCTATATCAATAGGTAAGCTCTAAATTGGTGTAGAAAAACGTTTGGGTGTTTTGAGGCAGTTTGTATATGGCTAAAACGATAGCTGCTTTCAAAGTTGAAGTGCCTCTTAGTGAAGCTAGCAGATTAGCAATGTGGTACTAGCTAATACTCTGTACGCAGCAACCATTGCAACCATTCTTTACCAAAGGTGTGAGCTAATGTCATCCACCCACTCACGCAGTGCCCACACATGTAGTCAGAGGTGTTAGTTGTCCTTTTCCATGGTAATTCTGTCAATGTTTAGAGCTCTCTACCCACTCGCATGTCGTCAGCTGTTTACCCAGTTCGAGCTTTTGTAAACTTTCACTTTTGTCGTGGCAGTTCTGCTGAGCACTGAGGAGCTGGCGCATTTTTGCTTCCTACTCACGAACATCAACCTCAAGTCATTTTGTTTCGGTTTTGCCCACGATTTTCGCACCAATGTTCTACTATTCATAGCATACATGAAATCGAATGCTGTATATAGTATGCAAAGTTACTATAGTACATGCAAAATTGTGTCCATTACCAACATTTGGAGATTCTGTCTTCATTTTGAAACTACCATCTCGTTCTGATGCAACATGTCGCTATTCTAATAAAGTTTGTGGTTGCTAATGCTGCTGTTGTCAGGCTGAGTGAATGACCCCGTAACTCCTGCTCGTTCTTCATCTGTGTCTACAGTGAAAACATGCTCACCAAAGCCTTCTATGATGTTAATGCTCCTGCTGGGACCATGGAAGAGGAGGAAGCAGCCCTGGTACTTGTGCATTGTGCTTTGTGATGCATCATAACACCCAGAGATATATTGAAGCGAGTCTTATGCCCCAAAGGTTTTGCCTCATGATTCATACAAAAGAAGACATGCATCAGTTGTAAATTGCTAATAAAAACCCTTTTAAAACCTTTACTAATTTATATTATGCTAGATCTAGAGCATAACAGTTAGCTTACACTTTTTTGGTTTTATTAAAGCTACTGCCTTCCAAACCACACATCATTATTTAACTTTCAAAGCATTGTGTACTATTTATAGCGCCCTGGGGTGCAAACCACAGTGGTGTTTCCTGCACAACAGGTTTACTCATCAAATGTGGGTTTTTTTGCACATTTTTACCCTTTATAGTCTTGAAAGCCAAACAGTGTCTGCTAAACAATACCATTTGCATTTTCTTGGCTTCAAATCTTACACACTATGGCCAAATTTCCCGGTTTTGCATTTTCATTAGTCATAGAGAAATTGCGTTTCAGCCCCACACTGCTAGCTCAGGCCTTGTTATCTTGGTCTACGTCAGCAGAGGTATAATACTCCCTACAAAGGAATCACAGAGACTGGACTGGACTAGCCTAAAATGGAGTACTATCACAATGTCTTAAGGGTTCATGTCTCTGGGCTGCATGCACATCAAATAATTCCTGCTCTCGGGTCATCTGTCTCTGCAGTGGAAACACACTCACTCACTTTGCCCTTCTCAGATGTTAATGTTCCTGCTGAGACAGAGACTGGAGGAGGAAGCAGGCCTGGTACATGTTCATTGTACCTTCTGATGGATGACCACACACCAGGGACACACTGTAGATCTGGTACAAGATGGAGTACGTTCTGTTTACATGGCACTTCCTGCTTCAAAAGCTGCTCACCTCGCCCCCTCAGCCCACAGATGTTGTAAAAGATGGGGACAAGATGGTTTCATAGCGCCGCCCGCCTACTCACACCAATTAGAGTAAGTTGTCTTCACATATCATGCAGTTGAAACCTGTAACGAGATTATAACATGGGGTCTCAATGGTGAAAGAGTGTAAGAGCTGGGTTGTGTTTAGAAGGGATAGCCTTGTCAATTGGCATAAATAATGCAAAACTGTATTAACCTGGCCAGTAAGATGAATTCACAGTTCACAAACTTACAACAATCCATCTGGCCAGGTTCCAGATATTGCGATTGGGCCTGGGCCACCATATCAATCTGTCTTGAGCCAGGTTATAACTGGATTGTTAGATTCTGAAATTCAATATATTTCAGATTGTTTTCTCAATTTTTTATTATTTCAGAAAGATAGTCAACCAGTGAATAGACACCGATCCCATGGGTGCCAAGGGACCAGAGCACCCACGCATATTTATGAGCACGATCTCATACTGACTGATACAATTAGCCAGTGTCTCTCACTCTTCTCTCTATCTGTCCCTCTCTCTGTGCTGTTTTTTTCAGTCACTGCAGGACACATCTCGGGACTGGGGCAACTGTTCCCCCTTCCTGTGTGATAAAGGTTTGATCCTCGACTGTGTGCAAAGCAGGGATCAGAAACAAAACTTAACTTAGCCTACAGGCCTAAACAAACACTATTCACTTAAGTTCATGCCAAAAAAGTCTATCTAGAACATTAAGGCAGAGGACACAGCAGAGAGAGAGAGATGTGAATGTGAATTGACAAACTTTAGTGGAGCTGTAAAACTATATGGACCTGCTGGACCCACGAGTGCACATGCAGATGGAGTTTCTGAGCACCACGAGAAAAATCATAAATCTGTGTCTATGAACAAGTAAATTAAGGAAATAGCACTTTAGCAATTTTCAAATTGTTGATGGGAGAAGTTGTTGATAAAATCTGGAAGGGCCTCTGGCTTAAAATCCTTCTATATCACTGTGCAGACGGAGCCTTTAATCCAGAGGTGTAACGTAACAAAGTAAAAGTAGTAAAGTACTGTACTTTTACTATTACTTCACTACTTTTTACTTTTACTTCACTACATTTGAGAGCAGGTATCTGTACTTTCTACATTTTTGAACTGGACTGAAAAGTAAAAGGTACTTTTCATATGATTTGAGGGGTTATTTTACCATGTTCATGATAACATCCTTAACAAAGCTTTCGAGTTCAAGCTTCAGCTTTGAACAAACAACAATAAATACACAGAATTCATGAGAAAAATTAAGAAATTGATTCATATTGTTACTGTTGACTAAAATATGTATCATTTTAATCACTACATTTAACACTTAAGCATTAGCAACACTTGTGTGAAATACTCCTACTTTTTTCTCTTAAAGTACATTTAATACTTTTACTTAAGTAGATTTTTACTTTTACTTGAGTAACTTTTTTTTTTTCTTTCTTTTTTTACCTCTGTATCTATATTTTTACTTAAGAAACAAAACTGAGTATTTCATCCACTACTACTTAAATCTAACTATTTAAGTAACCTTCATTTCCTCACTCCCATTGCTCCTGCTCACTCCTGCCCCTAGTGGACAGTCTTGATGTGAGATCCACTCTTGACCCCTCCTCCCCCTGCTCCTGTCCTTTACAACTCTGACTGACAGTGCTATTGAACGCCCTTTAAGCACCCGAACCCTGATCCGGCCCAGCCCACTGGCCTATGACACCTCATGAATGCACCGTGGCACCTTTGGGTGACACTGAGCTGTTTAGCGCCGTCACCCTACACCCTAAAAAGCACACTTTCACCCAGCGCGCGCACAAATCAATCAAGCTGAACAGGATGCTACATACATTCTACTTCTGCTCATTTAACACATTCAGGGGGTAATATTTTCATTAGAAACCATTTAAAACATACATTGTACTTCTATGGGGTATTAATTGCTAACACATAACATATTTAGATCCACATGTCACCTTTTATTGTTTTCAAAATGCTATATTCACCAAAACTATGTACTAAAATGTTGTTTTTGATGCTGAATTGTTCCTTTCCTTACTGACAAATGCTGAAAAATACCAATAGTCTCTGTACATATTCAGTAATTTACGACTTTAAACTTGAATAGAGCTTAAATACTTTGGTCAGATATGCTCACAATAGGTATAAAGTATATTATTGACCCAGCAGGCCATTGACCACAACTGTAGAAGCCCCCCTTAAAGAGAGGGGGAGGGGAAAGAGACTGACCATTAGGCAGCTGTCAGTGTCTCTCTACCACCTCCACAAGTCATCCATCAACCCCAACAACTCACTCTGTACGCCTGCTTCTAACTGTGAAAAAACACAACTGGAATCTATCTTTGGACAGGTTTATAAAACATTTGGTCTTTTAAGATTATGAATAAAGTCATTGTTCATGGGGGTCATGAATTTCAGAGCATCTCCAGATGACATGGGGAAAATTTTAATTTGGGGAATAGTCTTAAACAAGATATGTAGCTTCATATTAATCAGCTAATTATCTAAATGCTACTTATCATTTTGCAGGTAGCTTTTTGGGTCATGAATGTCATTGATTGTCATTATTGGGGTCGCTACTAAAAAAGTTTGAGAATCGCCATCTTTTGCATCTATAACTGTCAAACTTGCAAAAATCACTTGGTTCCTTGGCACTTTTTGACTTTTTTTTTAAACATTCTAGACAGAAATGTTAGTCTGGGCTGGTAGAAAAGGTTTCAAAGATAGTCATCTGTGGGCCAGCAGTGCAAGTCGTGTCCTTAAGCAAGACACTTACCTGTTTTGCCTCCAGTATGAATGAAAGTGTGCCTGTAAGAGCGAATGTGGGACAGCTCGTGGAAATGATCTTAGCTTCAACCCAGCATGCATACACAATGCCAAAATAAAACTAATTATATTGTTATGCATGTGAATACTAATGCTTTTTTTTAGGCAGGATAACACATTTTAAAGCATGAAAATCAAAACTATTTTTGCCACTGACACAGTAACTCAAAAGCAGGGTAATCCCAGTAAAATATTTTTAATGGACAGAATACAAAAGTCATAAGCTGCAGCAAATAATGAAGTAAGAATATAGCAATAATTAGCAATAGAAGTTACTTATTCAACTGTCTACAGGTCAAACCTTATCATATTATAACTAAATAACAAAGATCTCCCCACTATTGCAAAGAAAATGAACACATGATAAATATTGAGCCCAAAAATGATCATTCCAGCTTTCATGTTGAACAATATAGTTATGATTGTGACAGGGCTATGCTTATTTCTTCCAAATTTTCGTGAAAAATAAAACATATTACAATTAGATGCAGACAGCACATAACCTGATTTTGTCACAAAGTGCAGTTTTTACAGTATATCTGCACAGTGTAAACAGATGTACTCGTAATAAAGCTGATAACATACTTCAGCTTTAAAAATGACACATTGTTAATTAGTGGAAGCGTGCCACAAAACTAACTCAGGGACCATATCAGGAGTAACCTCGCACTTCTCCAATCACAGCCAGCTCCATTTAGCCCAGACTTTGACAGGTTCGTTAGTCCCGATGGTCTTGTTGACACCACCCAGGTAGTGCCCCTCTGCTCCTACTGTAAGGTGACCCCAAGACCTCCAAAGACCTGAGCTCCATACGACCCATCATCTGACCCCACGTCGACCCCAGTGTACACTCTCTAATCTAGGGTCAGGCAGTCCCGCTGTGGCCCCCGGGGTATTTCCAGTGGGCACCAGATAAAGCTCCAGGGCGGCACATTCCACAGAGAGGTAAATTTGGAGTTAACAAGCTCTCCTAAATAACGGTTGACAGGGTACGCCAATAACGAAAGCAACTGCCACCAACCTGCTGCCTGCTCTATTTGAGGAGGTTCGTTAGTCCCGATGGTGTTGTTGACACCACCCAGGTAGGTGTAAGGTATATTATTGACCCAGCAGCACTGCTCCATTAGTGTATGGAGCAGTGCTGATGGTGCATTTAGGTCAGGGGTGTCCAAACTTTTCTCATTAAGGGTCATATAAAAAAACACAGACAAAGCTGAGGGACGAAGGCCATAGACTGGTCACCGATACAGTGAATATTTCAAATCTGTGTTATTACTACCTGTTAGACTGAACCTCTAGACCTTTATTCATGCTCACATCCTCAATGGGACACATTAAATATTTGATATGGCCTTGTTAAAATAGATTTTCAGAAATGTATAGTAAAAAGTCATGTTTCACCTGGAAGCGTGAGGGCCAAGAAAAATTGGTCCGGGGCCGCATTTGGCCCCCGGGCCACAGTTTGGGCATGCCTGGTTTAGGTGTATCACTGATATTAGAAATTGCTTTATCGTTTGCCCATTGTAAATATTGGCTTCTCAAAATTAAATCCTGTTAAATAAAATTAAATAAAAGTGGTCTAGTCTGGTGCTTTTTGACCCACTTGCACAGGTTTCCATATATTCATTACTACGTTCGGCTACTGGAAGTTTTGGCTCTTGCGGGTTTGCAATTGATAAAATACTTCATAATTAGATGCAAACAGCGCACAGCAATCTGATTTTATATAGTGATGCTCTTACAATACTCACTGTGGAGGGAAAAGTAAATGTCTTCATTTACAAGAAGAAAGGCGAATACCCCAGGTTTAAATAGAAATGAAAGTGTAATAAGAAACATTAATATGTACTGTCCCTTTACAGGGTAGTAAGTAAATAAATACATAAATAAAAATAGAAAGGTACAGGCCACACTTACACTGAAGTGGCAATTTTCACACCCTGCCATTGCAAAGTCAACATGTAACACTACAAAGTGTTAAAATAGTATATATGGTTGGTTTTTTTTGTGTATAATCTCAATACAGATTTTTTTTAACAAGTCAGTAAATGTATACTACATGGATTATTTATGCAGTTATTAAACCTTTCTACTTAGTGGCTACACCTGATTTTTTTTTTTTTTTTTTTTCATGCAATTGAGTAAAAACTCTTTTGCCTGAGTGCAGATATATTATAAAAGCAGCTCTTAGGATCAAAATGAGACTGCTGTGTACTGTCAGCATTGTACTGCAAATCATTTTTATTGTCCGAGAACCAGGAAGTGTGCTGTTACCATGCTAGTTGTCATTAACATCACCAAGACAGCAACTCCGGTCTTGTGAAAAGAAAGTTTTGAGAAGCACCCATAAACTCATCGTGGTGAATAATTAGGATTGGAATACGTAAGATAAATGAGAAAGAACTTTGGATCACTGCAAATTTAAAATAAAGTAGCTCAGTTTTTTTTTTAAAGACAGTAAAAATCAGAAACAGCGCTTTTAACTCTTTGTTGTGATAATGCATTTTCATAGTATTCTTCTCGCATTCCCACAGTAGCAGTAATGAAGAGATCCTCCACCTGTCCCAGTGTAATCAGCCGTGGGGGTCATTGAAAGCTCCCTGGGTAGTACCACCCCTGCCCCCCCCTCTCTATTGGGACAGGCATAACAGGTGCACGTCCATGTCTTCTGTCGGGACTGTCCACATGTTTTATGCGTCCCCTGCGCTCTGTGACTAGCGGCTAATGCGCGGACTAGCTAGCATGTCACGGCTCTGCGTTCTCAAGTACAACATGCGGGATTGAGACATGTCCAGAATCACAGGGACAAATGTGGACATGGTTAAAATATGGTGAGGAGATATGGAACGTCGTGGTAGTCCAGCGAATCCTCATCGAACTACTATAGGATTCACTGAGGAGATGTAAAAGGCAAAGTGTTGGGTTTTGAATTGAATTGTGTTGAGAATTTAAAGGAAAAAATATATACAAAAGCCACTGACGATTTTAAATCTTCAATAGCTCCTACAATTCTTAAGTTATACTCACCAAATTTAAGCAGTAGATAAAACTGAACCTTCTGAGATTTTTGGCAATATATACGGTTATAATTGTTCACTTACACTTGAACTTATCACTACTTAAACTAGGAGAAGTAAAAATTATCAAATTTTTTAAAATAATGTTTTTAAGTGTCCATCATTTTCAGTTTTTTGACCCATGTGACTCAAAGTACCACTGTACAATGAGGGTTTGTTCCACGGTGCTGTATTTGCTCATATTAATGTCAGAAGGGTAGTTCTAAATGCTCTGAAAAAAGAAAAAAAAAAATAATTTAGAAATAAAAGAGTTAATTTTTTTCAACTGTCAGTGACTTTTGGGCCACCCTATATGTGTATTGTTATTGGCCTTGCGTAGCTTGCTTGCTTTGTTATTTCATTGTTATTTTATGATTTAGAACATAAGATAGTGGCTAATTAAAAGAAACTGAAAACAGTTCAACTAGATAATGAGAAACATGACCGGGCATGCTAATGTAACCATATACTGTAGTAGTAATGAAATACAACTCCAGGTATGTTTTTTCATGAGGGAATAATATTTAAAAAATTGTGTAAAACTCAAAAAAGTAAATTTAGCATAATATGTGTTCTTTAAAGGGCCCATATTATGGCATTTTCTGATCTGTTATAATGTTGTTTCCTCGTCAAAAACATATCTGCAGTTGTGTTTTGTTTCAATCACATGTTTAACTCACAGACCCAGCATATTTAGGCTGTGTTATTCTCTCAAACAGAAAATACTCAGTTCCACCTTGTGATGTCATGTGGTAATACAGGAAGTGTTTTAAAACTCCATACACATTCACTAGAATCATTTGCACAATTCAGCCCTGTAATTGCAATCTCTACTGAACAAAAGGTAAAAGATAGCTGTAAATTAAAAACTACCACTTTATGACATCACAAGGAGGATCAGAGCATTTTGAACTTAGGAGATGTAGACAGACTAATAATAAAGGGTTACTCCTTCCAAGACACCCATAAACACTGAACAGTACAAAATCCATTCACTCACTCCACAGTTGGTCAAAAGTGACTTCTGTAGCCACAGCTGTCCTAGGGTAGACTGCCTGACGGATGCGAGGCTGCCAATCTGCACCATTTGACCCCTCTTCCCGACTACCACTCTCACACACACACACACACACACACACCACATTCATACTGCGCAATGTGGGAGATGTGTCTTTGTAGAGCCACTGTTGTCCTACTGTGGCACCTAGCATTCTCAGTGGCCTCCCATCCGAGGAATAAGAATCTCGCTAACAAGCTAACTAGCAAGGAAGGCCTCGATTACCTTCCGAGATCTGTCGGGATAGGGCAGTGACAAGCAGGTATGGCTACTAGAGTAAGCCACTAGGGGCGAGCTAGCACCGAAGCACCTGGGGACTCTTCTTCAGACAATGTTCAGGAGTTTTAAGATGGAGGATTAGCCAAACCTACATCCAAATTTAGGCTGATGGCAAGAGAGAACATGCACACGCCACACTGGAAAGCTTCACACAGTTTGAGAATTGAAAATGTCTTGCTTTGAATAGATCTTCCTGGTCCAGAACTTCTCACAGTTGCTGCAGTTGGCTGTATTGTTGAAGTACACAGTTGCAGCAGTGTTTACCTAGGTGTGTTTGTGTTTGAATGACCGGTTTAGTCCAGCCGCATGACCACAGAGCAGACCACAGAAGCTCTCAGTAGGAGACATCTCCATCTCTGACATCCCCATCTGGTCCCGTCCATCTCCTCAACCAAGCAAAGGTCTGTCTGAATGTTAAGGTATTCCAGTGAAGGGTCAGAGGTCATGCTACCAGTTGCTGATTCCCGTTGTTCATTCTTTTATACGACAACTGCAAAATATATCATCTGTCTTATTATGGAGTTTACGGTCTCTGTGTACAATTAATTTAGACTTTTCTGCCAATTTTAACATATTACGCATCATTTCTAGTGGAGAAGTTATTGCTTTAACAGGAATGTTCCATAATTTGGCATTAAACTTCAGGTGAGTCACAGTTAGATCCATGGTGTTTTTGAGCAATAAAAATGCCTGTAACTGAATAAAAGTAAAATAGGCAGGTCTAATGTCATATTGTGGAAAAAAAAACAACATTTGGGGAATACAATAATGTTTCCATGGAGACAAGCAGATAGCAGACTTTTACCATAAAGGTTTCATAGTGCATTTTTAAATACAAATATCTTTTATTTTTTGTGGTAGATTAGTTGATAGCTGATCTATTTGGAGTACTATAAAAATGTGTGATTTTTTTTTTTTTTTTTTTTGCCAGTTTATGCAGTTGTAATTTTTGTTTTGATCCAATACTAAATAATACTGTGGCAAGTGTTACAGTACTGATGTGATACCAATGTGTTAGAGCAGTGGACCCCAACCACCGGGCCGGAGACCAGTACCGGTCCATTCCACATTTGCTCCCGGGCCGCTCAAAAACAGTAAATAATTAATCTGCAACCGCATCTTCTCCGACATAACTTTAACCTGTCCCCCATGACACGCTAATAAGCTTGTCTGTAGATATACAATGAAAATCCTGATCAGAAATCGGCATAGAAATCCATTTTGTCGTAATGCAGGGCGGGTTGGACCAAGATATGCAGGATTCGGGGACAATAAGTGTCAATATCACAAATAAAGAAGGTAGATTCAGCGAGGAGCGGAGTGCACGGCGGTGCGAGCGGGTCCGGAGCAGGGAACGGAGCGGGAGCCAGAGCCCGGAGATGAGGAGTGCAGGAACAGAACAGGACGAGCAGGAACAGAGCAGGGAGCAGGGAGGCAGAGTCCGGAGACGGGAGGTGCAGAGGTGACGAGACTGACCGTACAGGAACTGGGAAGCAGGAACAGAGCAGGACCGGGAGTGATGGAGCTGGGACGGACCAGGAAGTGGGATTTGGACATGCGGACGATCTGGCGGTGAGTCAGGAGCGGGGTCGGTGCCGGGAAAACAGGATCGGAAGCGGGAGTCCGGAGCTGGTCAAAAGAGCTGAAGGTGAACCAGAAGACATGCAGACAAATACGCACGCAGACAGACACGGCACAAAGACAAACAGTACGATCTCACACCGAGAGCAGAGTCCTGGCTCCTCTTATGCTCCGGCAGATGGCGTTGATTGCGCTAACCAGTTCCAGGTGCGCGCGGGAGGAGCCAGGAGCTCCGCCCAGCTCCGACTCAGGTAGGTGAGGGAGAGGAAGGAGCAAGGCAGGAGCCAAAGCAGGGAGCAGGAATCCCGTGGATCGTGACACATTTGATATAACAGCGAGTTTATTATATCTGTGCTAGATCTGCTCTTATCCTCCACGATGACGTATCACGAATAACGCATCAGACACATCGCCCAAAAGTAGAGCCACAAGCTCGTGAAAATGAGCCAAAACAAAAGTCTCTGGAGAGCTTTATTGCAAAGGGGAAAAGGCCAAACTGAGGAGCCAGAAGAGGAGCCTACGACCTTCAAGAAAAAGAAAGATCAATTTAACAGACAACACCCCGGAGTCCTACTTAAAATCTGAGTTTGTCGCTACAGGTGAGTCTCACTCGCCGAGTCCGCTCTGTGTAATATGCGGGAAAAGTGAACGAGACAATGAAATCTTCAAAACTGCTTCGGCACATGGAGACTAAGCACCCTGGATTAAAAGATAAGCCTTTAGAGATTTTTGAAAGAAACAAAGGTGAAGAAACAAGCGCAGGGCTCCCACTGATCCAGCAGTATAGTGAGTTGTATTTTTATGCACTTAACTTATTTTTTGCCATAATTATGCACCATGTATAGAAGGCCAGTCTGTGAAAATAAAACCTACATTACTCCGGTCCATGGTGCAAAAAAGGTTGAGGACCCCTGTGTTAGAAACTCTTTACAATAAGGAATTTTTATCTTGGTATCATTGCTCCACCCCAGATTGAACTGATCTAAAAATTAAATATGTGTAGAAAAACTAAAATAGAAACAGTGCATTTAAAAAAAAACTGCAATTTTTGAAAACAATTAAAGTATTGCTACATTTGCATGAGAATGAATACTTTTTGATGCCTCAGATTTGGTATCAATCCAACCATCACTACTGTGCAGGTACCACAACTACCGAAAATGATCAGAAACTCTGGAGGAGAATATTTTTCACACTGAAGCAGCACTCGATCATTTTTTATGGGTAAAGGATTTGCAAAATGGCCTCTTATGGCATATTACATTGCAGATTACTTTCCTTGCATGTGTAAAACCATGTTCCCTGCCTCCTTTTCCGGTCCTCACTCTGCACTTTACTCGTTTAAACCAATGATTACAGAAAGACAAACATACGTGTAGTTTATTCATACAGAGCCATGTCTAAACTTCTACTACTACTGCTACTGCACAATATTTACGTACCAGTGAAGTCAAAGCAAAGCTGGCACAGTCACTCAACACTTAGATGGGGAAACTTTTAGAAATACTTTGAAGGTCCAGTATACATGTTGCTTATCTTGTATGTATATAAGTGTTGTGATTTGACTGGACGGTAAGAACAGATGTAATTTCCTCTCCTCATTCAACATAATAACTGGAGGAGAAGTATACAAATTGAAAGCTTTGGTGACCATATTGTACGATTGTGTGTTTAGTGAGAAAAGGCAAATTCTTCACTGATTTCCCATGGCTAAAAGTTGGCTAAGATAGTGTTTTTTATGGAACGTTAATGCAAAAGTAGCGTAGATTCAGTTGTGTTTGATCAAATGATTCAAGTGGCTGCGATGTAACATTAGTATACACCAGTTTGTTTAAATCCAGTGTGTAACTTTTTAGCCAAAAATATAGGCTCTAGAAAAAAAATGATTAAAAAAAGCATCTCCACAAACCTGAATTTTACTTGACCTGCTTGTTTCTTTTGTCTATAATATTGCACATTATGGCATAAAACGTATCTATCTCCATGGAGATTGTTCCAAAGTGTGGTTTTAACGTTCTATTTCCTTCATGCAGGTTATGTTCTGCATGCAGAATGTTACATATTGTACTGTAACATTATGGTTGCTAGGTAACAGTTATAGCATCACCTCTACGTATGCCATATCTGCTGCCTGGGTCCAACTAGGAAGTAAAATGATACCAAAAAATTAACTGTCAACTGATCACAGAAGAACAAAAAAAACTGTCATATGCACTTCTTCACAATGCGAGCAGTTTGTACTAATTTGTTTAGAAAAGATCGTTGGAAAATCTAACGTAAGCCCACACTAATGCATGGACAGTACATTCCTCAAGTGTGCCCATTGTGGTGATGTTTACCTCCTCAGCTCTTCAATTCCTCCCCCATGTTTTCCCAGCTCTGCTCCATTATCCCGGTGGATTTCTACAAACAAGCAGAGTTCATCCTCCCTCCTCCTCTTCCTCAGGCTGGTGGAGCTGATGGACTGGTCTGCTGTCACAACACTCTCCCGACAGTGTGGGTGGTCGGGGGGGGGGGGGCAGCTGACCACCACAACAGAGGACACAGGGGACAAGCAGGTTGGACGCTGGTAAATGTTCTGCTTCATATATTTAAGAATACCTATTATGCTGGTGCCTGCTGTATAGTTATAATCTATGACACCCGTGGATCATTGTTATAATTTGCACATTTTAAATCATCTAAAAGGACTTCTGCTGACGTCTGCTGCGTTAGAAAACCGTGATGCTCAATGGACGCAAACTTGGCCGTGAACATAACGCTACCGACTCTGATTTGTGTCATCGATTAAGAAAATAAAATTGCAGGACGAAGTAAGTACAGGTCAGTCGGCGTGTATTGATAACGGTGAAAACGAGGGTTGATTGGCAAAATGGCATCTTGAAAATAAGCGATTAAACAGGCATGAATCACTCAAAATCATACTTTGGAACTTTCTCCACGGAAATAAATACATTTTACTGTGGAATATTATAGCCAAAGGAACAACATAACCGCTGAGAGTTTTTTCTGTGTGCAATTAAAACATTCAAAATGAACGAACATGCTTTCATTTTGGGCTATTTTTGTAGCTAAAAAGTTACGCAGTGGGGCTTTGAGTGATGTAAAACTATGTCAATGTATTACCACAGGTACTACAAACTGTACCGTGCATACTTGCATACTAGAGGATATACAGGGGAGTTGATGTAGACACTTATTTTTACTTTTGGCTCTGAGCTGATCACAGGAAACCAAGAAACAGAGCTGGAACCAAGCCAGGAGTCAACAGAGACCTCTTCCTCCAAAGACTCACAAGTGGATGTGTTATTATGGGTTAGAGCAAAAAATGTCCAATTGCAGTATATTTCAACTGTGATCAGATCATTAGGTGCACTATGTAACATTTTTGGATGATACGCCGCCTGCTCTCCAATCAGGTGTTGCTTTATTTTACTTCTGGGTATTAACTGCTAAACATATAACATGTTTAGATCACCATGTTACCTTTTATTGTTTTGAAATTGCCATATTCACTCCTCCTTCAGAGCACTATCACAACACAATCAACGTGCATCTCGTTTTTAAAGCTACTGCACATCGCATCAGGGTTGTCAAGTTGTGTGGGAAGGTTATGTGTCATGTTTTGTGTATTTATGGAGACTTTGCATTGCATTGGACAAAATTTTACAGCTAACCGTAAGCAGAGCTCCAATAGGGCACGGCAGAGATCGCTAAAATACTCAGACATGCATGGATGACATCTAAAACCTCTTCATGGATGATTTTGATAAGGGAACATCGTCATAACATTGGAGAAAGCCCAAAAAAATCTATAAAACTTATCTTATTCTGGATTTGCCAGGCAAGTAGAGGACTTTTTAAATGTGATTCTGATGCGAGTAATCTGATGTATTTCTAGTTGTTATGCAAAAAAGGAAAAACTAATGTGACTCTTACAAATACATAAAGTTACCCTGTTATCTAATCTGTTGACTAACTGACACACTGTATGTCATCAGATTTTTTTGATGCTCTGATTTCTTTCGTACACAAACACAAATATGTGATCTAATTTTAGGGCTATCTGATTATTCCAGCTTATAATCAGTTTGAACAGCTGCTTAGGGCCCCGAGGCCACCAGGGGGCAGCCAAGAGCCCATATATTTATATTGAAAATAATGTGTGTGGAAAGTTTTTTTCTGAAAACTAAATAGCACTCGGGTGTTTATACTAGTCTAAAAATCCCCTTAAACAATTAGATGTGTTTTATTTGCAGTAGCTAGATATGTGCTGCCTACATTTTTTTTAATCAGGCAGTGGTGTGGACAGCTACGTGTTTACACAGCTGTGAAGGACCCCTCCCCTCCAGGTGTGCTGTGGGTGCAGTAGAGGGACATTAGTACAATTTATCTAAAGGAACAATGTATGAAAAGCCACAGAGGAAGATGTTTTGGGGAAAGAAGGACTTTTCAGAGAGGAGTCGAAAAATATGTCACCACTTTACTCCATTGGACCTGCAGATAAAGCAGTGAAGGTGGACATGTATAATTCTGCAGACAGGACACTGCTCAGAGGGACAGAGGACAGACAGGACACACCTCAGAGGGACAGAGAACAGCAGGTGAGTCCGTTTATTACACTGGCTGGTTTTGGTTGTGTCTGATCCTTTTGTCCTCTGTTACATCTGCTGAATACCGTTTCCAGATATTATGTTTTTGCTGGTGTTTGATTATAGTGGTAAATCTAATTCATATCATATCATTTTTATAGTATAGCCACTTTTTCATCTTTGAATTCTTATCTTGTTTACTGAAATCACTGTAGTTAGCATCTGGCTTTAATGTTTACCACTTCCTTTTTGCAGACTAATGCGCTAACTGTTAATGCGCTAACTGCTAACGAGCTAACTGCTAACGAGCTAACTGCTAACAGCTGTAGTGGTATTGGCTCTTGGTATCGGCAGCCAATTGACGAGTACGAGTACTGGCACCTGATACTGGTATCAGTATTTGTGCATCCTACTAATTAATATGAGCATTTAAGTAAAATCACAGCATCCAAAGCCTGACAATAAACATAAAAATAATGTGATCCTAAAATCCTGTTATTTAATGTTCAGTCTAAATGATCTGTTGATTGTAAATCTGATGTTATGTCCAGGCTGTTTCTCTTGTGCAACTCTTAACTTCGATCACTACTTTGTACTTTGTACTAGTGTATCTTGCTTAAGTACATCGTTTGGCTTAAGTACATCGTCATAAAATACAATATGTCATAAATGCAATTCTGAAACTAGGAAACTAGGAAATGATAAATGTAAGCCCACTTTAGTCAACTGGACCACATTAAAATGCATCAGAAACCAAGAAAAAAATGTCCAGAATTTTATGAATTTCTTTGGCAGACCCCCTTCCTTACATGTTTTTATACTGTTATACTTGTGGATATTGCTGTTGTGAGCATCTAGAATTTGCAGTCTTTTATAAATGGTTGTGACGATGTCTTAATGTCAAATCTGAATATGTGGCTCTGAAGTGATTAGGGCCCCCGAGGGCAAATTCAGCTTAGGGCCCCCTAAAGGCTTGGGCCGGCCCTGCATAGAAGTATACAAAGATCTGGAAGATAAACCAAAGATGGCGACATATTGTTTTCAATGGCCTGACCTCATTGTCACGAAATGCCAAAAAAAATACACCTTACTTCCTGAATACTAGCACTCCCCAACGTGTTACATCAGCAACACGCACCACGTAATCGGTTCTGCACAATCTGAGTAAAAGCTGCTAGTACGGGCTCACAGCGGCACTAAGATAAGTCTTACAAAGCTAACTTTTAGGATTTTGGGGGGATTTTTATGCTCTGTCAGCCAAACACGGGCAGTTTGAATTCCCCAAAAATGCATTGTGGTCTATGGCAGAATTCTGACTGGGCCGGAGCTCCTGGGAGGGGGAGTGTCCAATCCAGTTTTTATTATAGATCCATGCTGTTTACTTACTGAAAAGCCAATCTTTGCATATTAATAATCACAAAACTTAATTTATATAAGCAGTTATGCAGTACCTTTAATGTTTGCAGTGCAGGAAATTAGCACAATTTATAGTGAACAAAACACATCTAAAATTAGTTATGGGTGAGAAATGATGGAAGATACAGTGTACATAATATTTAGTCTTCAGATGGATGTGCTCATTTCCTGTAGCCTATATGAGGAAAGACAGTGCAGTGAGGTCACTTCCTCTCCACTGCCCCCTACAGGTGTGGCTGCAATATGTGCGTCATAGGCCAATTTCAGTTTGATTTACAATGTGATCCCTGTACACAAATGTTTATGCTATCTATATATACTCATTACATTAATTTCCAAAGTTATATTTCTGGCTAAGTAGCAGCAACACAGATGAATTCAAACATCTACGTTCATGTAGTTTATTTTAATAGTCCCTCTTGAAGATGAGTAACCAATTTAGCAGTTGTAGTTTTTAGCAACAGTACATGAAGTAGTAGATGTACTAGTAGGGGTATAGTACAGTATCAGATTTAGTAGTCAAGTCATAGTAAAGTACTAATATCAGAAGTATTAGAAAGTACATAATTGGAGCAGTAAGGAAGGATCAGTTAGTAAGTAGTAGTAGTTTTTATGTGTTTTTAATTGGCCGATTGTCTCTGTGCACAATAGTGCCGCCAGCCTTACTGTTAGCTTCACTGTTAGCATTGCTGTTAGCATCACTGTTAGCGTCACTACTTCCTGTCAAAATATCTATGAGGTTTTTGCCGAGTAAAATTAATCAATATTTAAAGTTAAGGCCTTGGACAGTAAGCTGGTGTTGAATGTCACTGACAAAAATGTTAAAAACTCAAAATTTAAAGTTCACTGTAAGTTCACTTCTTTGTTTAGAAAGAGAGATGTTTGTGTCTCAGTGCAAACGCTAATGCTAATTTTGAGGCATAGTAAATGTAAAAACAACACCACAAACAGAAGTAGACCTATTGTACATATAAAAATAATTGGGTAGTCTTTATTTCAATTAATTTGATTTTTAATGGGTTGCTTACTTTATATTTTCCAATTTTAATTAAGTAATTTATTCATATATTTGATTGGGACAATGCATGTTAATGAACAGACATGATACAACATGAATGTAAACACACCGGATTATAGACAAAGACTAATTTCCATCCGTTGTCCCAAGGGCTGGGGTCACAAAAGAGCCAAAATAAAAATTGCACACTACACTCACTGCACAGTTCCCTTAATTGCACATTGCACTCTTTGCACAGTTCTCTTAATTGCACATTCCACTCATTGCACAGTTCCCTTAATTGCACATTACACTCAGAGTCTAGAGTTAGTGCTAGCGTTACTGTGTACAGAGCATAATCCTTTAACACTAGAAAAATCATTCATCATCATCTGTGATTTATCCAAGAACTCTGATGTTATCGGAGACCAAAAAACACATAAAAATAATCTTTAAGGAAGTGGGGTCAACTTGTCCCCTTGTCCTTCTAGTGTTACTAAATCTACCATAATACCTTTTAAAGTCTAAATCCCAGCATAGGCCTTTTCCCTTTTAAAAGCACATGTCATTCAATACTTTTACATTTCAGTTATTGTTTAAAACTTACTCCTCTCCAGTTTCACATGTGACCACTGACTGACAGAAGGTGTGTGCCGGAGTGTGCCTCTCTCAAAAGCCCCCTCACAATAGTACCTCTGCTCCTTTATGTACTTTTACTTTGTTCTGACTCCTCACCTCCATCCTAACCCCGCTCCCCCGCGCCCCACGCCCACTCCGGACCCTTTATGTATCAGTGCAGGGGTCAAAGGTCGCCTCTTCTTCTTCCTCCTCTCTCATATTCCAGCTGTCTATCTCAGCTCGCCATCTCTGCAACCTAAAAATATGATATGACTTTGTGTCTTGTCTTGTCGATAATGTGATAAAGATATGTTAAGAGTTCAAAAAAGGTGATAAAAGAAATGCAAATAGGTTTAGTTGTCATGGAAACGGTAGATAAGCAAGTGCAAACGTTGTATGCAGGTATTGTGGTCATTTAAAGCTACATTATGTAACTTTTCTGTTGGAGGTTCAGCTAATGACTGTTGGTTTGAGATGTTGACTTGAATGTTCCACAGTATGGCATTAAACGTATCTGTCTTGTATTTATTCTATTCTTAGTTTCTTAGTTTTGTTGCTCAAAAATCCTTGAAAATCATTCTTAACTGTGAGCGGAGTCACTGCTCCACAGATCTGATCTGTAACTTCAACTGCTGGTGTGATCTATTTCATGGAGCTATAAGTTAGAAAAGTAACACGATTAAAATAAAGGTGTGTGTGTCAAGAGGGGGAAAGGAAGAAAATAAAGCTTCCATTAAATGCTTGCTGTTCTTGTGCCCCTGAGCAAAACACAGTGTAGTTAAAATACTCACTCAATCACTTATGTTTTTTTTTGTTTTTTTTTGCCTTTTCTGCTCAAAAACTTTAAAAAAAAACACCCTACCTATTTCAAAAAAACAAAAACAAAAAAAAAACCTTCAATAATTTCTGATGAACTGTGTGCCCAGAAGTTAAACATATTTAAATCAAATATAATATTGGATGTGGTGGCCAAGTTGTTGATATTATAATTTAGCTTTTTGGTTGTCAAGACCCAGTCAAAAAGCAAAAGTCTCTCATTTGGGTTGACAGTTGTTAACAGTGAAATCACCTGCGGCCAATCATGAATCAGTGCTAGTGCAGCCTCTGCAGCTCAGTGAGTGAATTCTGGAGGTTCTGAGCTTTCACATGAGGCCTGTCCATGTACTGACGATAAGAAAAACTTCTGTCCTTTATCTGCAGGTTAAGGCAAAGGCAACACAGGTTCAGATGTGACTTGAGTACTTTTTAGTAATTGTAAAAGCACAGGATACATACTAGGTTGTCAAAAGTAACTATTCAATACTAAAATTTGTATCGAAACTAGATACTATTTTGAGAAAGTATCAATACTAAAGTTACATTCACAGGACAGACAATTCCTAAATTAGCATTCTATCGTCTAAAGAAAGAGTGTTTTTTTTTTTAATTATCATTGTGGTATCAGAATCAGTATTGAGCATTGTTACAACACTACTACTTACAGCTCCTCAAAAAGTAAAAAATGTGGTATGCTATTGCAACATTCTTTCCATGCTTGCAGCTTTCCAAGACATTTAAACCAACCCCCAGTGTGCACGGCTAATGTCCTCTTATTGTAACGTGCTTATTGTTTATACACACACACCACACGCACGCAGAGACATAAGACACTGAGATGACCTGATGTCTTCCCCTGCTCTCCTCATTACTGGACCCCCGCCAATACACTCTGCCCCCAGCAAACAATGGACATATATATAGCCGCGCTGGGAAAAAGCATACAAACACGGAGTCCATCTTTAGTCTGCAGGAGGAACGCCCGGCCGTGGACTTCCTGTTTGAGGCTCGAGCAGAGGTGCATCTTGGGAGAGGAGATGGGACAAAGTGGGGGATAGTGCAGTGCGGTTTCGTCATATGGGAAAGTGAGCTGACACTGTAAAAACGCTAACTAGTGGATGGATTTGTACTGTAAAAATCAACTGATAAAACTGTATTAAAATGTTGGCTTCTGGTTTGAGTTTTAGACCTGAAATGTGAGTTTATTAATTTACTTATGTTTTTTACGAAATGCCATGTGTCTGTACTGCGGACAGATATAGTGTATAAGCAGCTCTTGAGGTCAAAATAAGTTTGCTGTGTACTGTCTGCATCTAAAGTGTTTATTGTCGGAGGTTCAAGATGTGTGTGTTAGCATGTTAGTTATTGTTAGTTTCAACATTACAGCAATGGCAAAAGTCCTCACTGGTCTCTCAAAGTTGTGAAAGGAGCTTATAAACTCATTGCAGTGAATAATTAGGGTGTTCTGATTGCATAAGGTAAGTGAGGTGATGACTTTGGATCATTGCAAATCGTTTAAAATGAACTAGTTCTGTTTTTTACGTATTTAAGATGGTAAAAATCAGGTACAGGGCCTTTAACAATGTAAAAGAGACATCAATATATATATAAAAAAAATGGGTTTTGGATATTTAACCAAAAAATCCACCATCTTGTCACCATGGAGATGTTAGCACTTTGCCTGTTCCAGAGTATGGTTTTAACTTATCTGTATGTGCGGAGACAAGCAAATAATGCCACCGGGCCAAGTTACAGAGCAGATCCATGGAGAGGCGACCTGCTCACAGCAAATGGTCACATTTTTATATAGTGCTTTTCCACCTTCAAGGCACTCAAAGCACTTTACATCAAGGAATCACTCACCCATTCATACACCAGTTGACACAGACATGAGGTGAGGTGGGTCAAGTGTCTTGCAAAACACTCTACCAACTGAGCTACTGTTGCATATTTTTAAGTCAATTAAATAAAGACATGTAATTCAATAAGTGCAAGACATATCAATTTAATACCAAACTGTGGAACATTCCAAGGACAGACAGATGGCCCACCAGACACCACAAAAGTTGCATAGTGAACTTTCAACAAATTTAACTGTAAAAAAAAAAAAGCACCATGTGTATCTTTGACCATTACAACACTACCAACATGAATAAGTAGCATGGAACGAGTTGTGAATGTAAGTCTACGTTCACAAAACAATGCTTTTTCACATCTGTGCTCCGTAGAGAGCACTTTTACTCCCATTGTCCGCTCTCGTTTGATTCATGAGCGAGCCTTGGTGAGGTTTAGCAGTATGTAGACTTAATGGGGCTGCCCATAGGGATGAGTGGACATTGTGAATCACTTCCAGCTGATGACCATTCATTTTGTAGAGACAGTCACATATTTATTTCCCTCGGAGGATAGCTTCCAGAGTTCCATTCTTAAAAAGTCGTAAATGTGCAATGTTATGTATTACTCAGCCTGTTAAACCTACTTTACTACACCTTACTGTTGCTATTACTTTTCCATTTTCTACAGAAGCTTTTCGAGACCGATATGTTACAGTGTTAACATATGCTAGGTTACTTTTGTATTGATTTTACTTATGTATGTAATAAGTCAGTCAGTCAAATGCTCCGTCCTAACTTGAGACGGTCCAATTACAGTCGTTAATTTGTGTCACGTTTATCAAACACAGAAGACGTCTCCTCTCAAAAATTGTTGTAACATTCAGATCAATATATAACTTATTTAACTGAGAAAAGTAAGAGTTTGGTCCTTCAGTTGTTGGAGGAAGGAGTAAGTAAGTATCAGCATGTACGTTTGCCTTTTTTTTCCCCCACACAACTACCTCTATTTTACATATCCATCCTTATTTTTCCTTTGGGGCATCAAATAACTGACTGGGAGAATCTCGGCGGCACCTACGCTCTGATTGGTCATCTTCGAGCACATTACCGTAATGACGGTAACATATTTAAAGAGCCCCATGCCTGTTTGAATTTACATGAGAGCACAATTGGTTGCGGAGTTACGGTAATGGAAAGTCCGCAACCGCAAATCTATCGCTGACTATTAGTGTGAGTAGCCATGTTTGTTTTAACACGAACGGACCATGCATCTCTCTGATTGGTTGATCCGCTTATCAGTCACTCCTTCTGAAATCAAGGCGACATGATACGGCTCCAGATCAGATTGTAAAAATTCGAAAACTACGTAAATGTACGCTTCGTTTCATGATGGTTGTATTAGAGAGACGCTGACTAGGGCATAAACAAGATGACGCAAAACATAAAATAATCATTTCTCACCAAACGCTTCATCTTGTGATAAACTGCCATATTTCCAGTGATGACAACTTATATATTGAGCCGATATGCTTAGCAAAGCAAAGCCAGCCACAGCTGTTTCCTGTTTATCGATGCACGGCACTCACGTAGATCGAACATATTATATTTCCAGTGCATAATGCAGCTAACGTGAGCCAAACCTAATGCATTATATAAAGAGAGGTTAAAATACTGCATAGAGGCTCAGAGAAGTCAAATCAATGCTGAAAAAGTTGATGATAAACCGGTATTTGTTTAGTGTTTAAGCTAGCTTTAGCCACATCTCACAGCACCACAGATTTGGAACGCATTTAGCCTACAAAAAGACTTTAGTCTTTTTGTAGGCTGAGATAGGCCTCATAATGAAAAAACATATAAATGAGGTACGATGTAGATTTCATTTATTTATATTTGGGCGATGTCATGTTGCAAACCTCTGTCCCTGGACCCAGAGCCATGCCTCAAAACGAAACACTCCAAGGCAGCCCCTAGTGTCCCCTGCCCATGGAAATAAGGCAATACTGTAAAAAGAAGTGGACTAAGTGAGTGTGACGTCACCCACAGTGTTCGGCTCTAGTCAAATAAAGTGCGTCAAGCTGCTCCCTGCTGGTTTAGCAGGGAGCAGGCTCTTAGCAACACTGTCAATCAAAGTTTTGGCTGATTTGTCTGTTATTAATGCTCATATCTTGAGTTACAGGCACAGTAAGGAAATTAAAATACCTGGATCATGTAGAGTGGGTCAATATGAACATTTTAAGACCAAAATGACGAGTCTGGCAGCAGCAGTTACCGAGAGAGTGGCAACAGTTTTTCAATAAAAAGTGAATTGGAGTCAGAGTCGAGTGAGCCGGAAGCGTGCCCATGATCATTTCCTATCAGGGATGCACCGCCTTTGCAGGTTAGCTATGTCCATTTATATAAACAGTCTATGGCCTATATTGGCATGATAGTTAACATTTGCCCTAGTACCTTTTTAAAACAATACACCGTGTCATATTTTTTGCCGTTTATAAGTTTCAAATTGGACGATATTTGAAAATAATGTAAAACTTACTGTCGAAGAAAGAAATGCAAACCTCGTGCCAATTGAAACTCCCCTTATTGTTTCATTTCGATTTGGAGTGACAATTTTGGGAAAGCACCGGTTCATCCAATCAGAGGATGGCGCCAATTTGCATATCAAACAACGGCTGCATATGAAGCCCATGTGTGGAGCGGCTGACTCATGCTAACTACTTTCATTCAGACAATTAGCAAAACACGTCAAAATCAAAAACCTCTCTCATCTTCACAACACAGCTGCAGCATCCACAAAAGCCAAAAAATCTAACTTCACTTTTTCCACTTTTGCGTTGCGTCTGTTGTTTACCGCTGATTGTCTTATTTGTTTACGCGGTAGAGACGTTTCGGACATATGTTGGCAGCGTGTGCGTGGTCTGAGCTCACCGTTTGGATAGGCTCATTGTGAACAGAAATAGTCCTTTTGTTGAGAGCGGAGGAAGCGGCGCGTGGTTAGGTCATGAAAGAGATGAGTGTGAGAAGGTCTGGAGTTCCCACTATCTACTGTTCACATGAGACAACCGAAGGTGGGTAGGGCAGCCGACAATTGTAAGTAAAAGTAATGTTTTTTTTTTCAAAATAATAATGCTCAAGTAGAAGTACAAAGTAGTCGTCTAAGAAAATAATCAAGTAAGAGTAAAAAGTATTGGGAAAAACTATTACTCAAGTAAGAGTAACGTAAAGAGTAACTGTCGGGACATGACATCTGATTTATAAATTGAAGTTACTGTAATTTGAAAGAAAAAAGAAGAAATCACATAATCTGGTATTTTCAAAAGATAGATACAAAAATGAGACAAACTAAATCCTATCTGCAGGAGCGGTGAAAGAAACACAAATGTTTAAATCATATTGTCAACATAAAGTTTTGTCACTTACTCACACTGGGAAAAGGAATTAAAACTTTTACTCAAGTAAGAATAAAGTATGCTGCTCAATGAAAATATTTCTCAAGTAGGAATAAAAGTATGCTGCTAGAAAAGTACATTTCCTTTCTATCCCATCCCTAGATACGGCGATAGGTTGTGTTCATGTTATAGAAGTAGTTTAAGTCATAATTTCGGATGAAGAGCAGGGGAATATTTGCCTTGCAAGTCAAACATAATATCTCTCTTTCTTTATGCAGAGAGATATCAGTCTGGGCCCCACGTCCTCCATCGTGCCTCAAGCCGGACTCAAACATGGCTGTTGTTTGTTTGTTTCAGTGATGCTCATTGTTCACCCATCATGTTGAACAAAATTTAATTTCTCTCACTTCAGATTAACAAAGTTAATTGAGCCAAACCTCCTTGTTAAAGCCTGATCTCATCAGATGTCAGAAGCTGGACGGGGCATGGAGCTGGGAATTTCAGGTGCCATAGTGAGGCGCCAGTGGCAAAAAAAACGCCATTGTGCTCTTGAGTAAGACGCCTCACGCACATTACCTAGCATGAAATATGTGAGTGTGTGTGTATGTTGGTGTTGCTCAGAATGTACAGATTTGCAGCCTCGCTTCTGTCAGTCTACCCATCTTCTTAATGTATCTGCACGTTGTCCTTCAAATAAATAAAATAAATAAATTAAAATACCCCAGGGCAGCCGAGGATACAGTAGTAGCTTATCACCACCAAGTGTGGAGTGAGTGAATAATGCACAAAACTGTAAAGCAACTTTGAGCATCTGGAAAAAGCATTATATAAGACCACTGCATTATGATGATGATGATGATTATTATTGTTATAATTGATTCTGCAGAAATGTTTATCAGTCCCGCTATTCATTTATCTATTCATTTATTTATTTATTGTCATTTTTTTTTCCTCATAAGCAGCCATATTTCTTTTGATACAGACAGATCATGCATGTCTGTGATTGGCTAATCCACCTGTCAATCATGGTTCATCTGAAAATGAGGAGATTCATATTGGACTGTATATTGTGTACCTGGATGAAGTGTAATCTTTTGAAAATAAGTCTATGGCCATAGTTACAGTTGTCTTACATTTGCAGAAGACCAGCATGCAAAACATAAAGATACATTCTCGGTTAACAGTGAGCGCTATGTGAAAGTTTGCACTGTCTAAACTACATTCATCTTTTAACCATCAGCTTTGTACATAATGAGATATAATACCCTCTCTCTGATCGGTGCAGTGTCACCTGAAGGCGCAGGTGTGTGACAGGAGGAGGAAGGGGGCATGTCCAGAGCTGTCTCCCACGGCGACGGCCTGTCACAGAGCTTCATTCAGCTCCGCCCCCTCCTCTGATGAACTGCGGCATAGAACGGCCTCCCGCTGTGAGCCTAACATCTGCACAACTGTATCTACCCACACACTGCTATAGGTATAGGAGACATGCAAAGTGAGCTTAGCTGAAGTGGCTTTGCGTAATATTCTTCTGGGTTAGCTACAGATTGGACATATATAGAAGTATTACTTTCTATCCCTGCTAAACGGTAATAGTTCTGCAAGGAAAAACTCCCAAAAGAAAAAGCCTTGAAGACAACCACAGGAAAGGAGAAATCCAGTCCCGTAAATGGACAGGCTGCAGATGTGTCCAAGACTGAACCAGGTCTAAACCAGGACTTAACCAGGACTAAACCAGGATGCAACCAGGATTCAACCAGGACAGAACCAGGACTGAGCCAGGTCTAAACCAGGACTGAACTGGGACTAAACCAGGGCAGAACCAGGACTGAACCAGGGAAAAACCATGGAAGAACGAGGACTCAACCAAGACGCAACCAGGGAAGAACCAGGACTGAACTAAGACTGAACTAGGACAGAACCAGGACTCAACCAGGACTCAGCCATGACTGAACCAGGACTAAACCCTTAACTGAACCAGGACTGAACCAGAACTGAACCAGGACTGAACCAGACTGAACCAGGACTGAACCAGGGCAGAACCAGGACTGAACCAGGACTAAATCAGGACGGACAGGCTGTAAATGTGTCCAGGACTTAACCAGGACCAAACCAGGACGAACCTAGGACTAAACCAGGACTGAACCAGGAATAAGCCAGGACTAAACCTGGACTAAACCTGGACTAAACCTGGACTGAACCTGGACTGAACCTGGACTGAACCAGGAATAAGTTAGGACTAAACCTGGACTGAACCAGGACTGAACCAGGACTAAACTTGGAATAAACCGGGACTAAACCGGGACTAAACCGGGACTCAACCGGGACTCAACGGGGACTGAGCCAGGACTGAGCCAGGACTGAGCCAGGACTGAGCCAGGACTGAGCCAGGACTGAGCCAGGACTGAACCAGGGCTGAACCAGGGCTGAACCAGGACTGAACCTGGACTGAACCTGGACTGAACCAGAACTGGACTGAACCATGTAGATGTGCAATCTTTTGCAGATGGAGTTCCAGCCTTTAGAGACAGAATGGTGCTCATCCAGGATGGGGTAGGGGTCATCAAACCAGGTGAGGGAAGGAGAGAGGACCCAGGTCCACAGAATAAGATCAGGGACATCTAAGGTCCAATCATAATGGGACAATCGGCGTAGGGCATCTGAAACAGTTACACTCAAACAACTTGTCAATGAACAGACTAGAGGTGAACTTAGTAGTGAATATTGGTGATTGGGAAAGTAGGAAGCAGAGGATAGTGCTTTAAGCTCATTCAAAGAGCAGCGTTTTAAGCCTGGTTTTAAATGGAGGGAGCTCAATAACATAGACAAGGAGCTGATTCCATAACACAGGCAAGGCAAGGAAAAGTGCTTTGAGTATCTTGAATGTCGTCATATGATTAAAATTTGTCAGTGTTAGTTGGAGTTGGAGTATGTGATTTACATGCAGCAGTAGTCTTCAGTATAAAGTACATGAGTCTTACCCCCTGCAGACTCGGTGACAGACTGATCCACCCTCGCTGTGTGAAGGAGAGGTCCCTGCTGCTGTCAGACTGTACAATGAACACTGCCAGACCCAGGACCGAATTTACATCCTAGCACATTGTGTAACATTACTGATGGAGGGTTCGCTCCCTCCTTGACTTCATAGTGAGTATTTAATTGCTTTGCTTGAATGTTCCACAGTGTTCAACATTTCTATCTCCGTGGCGACAAGAATGCCACCAGGCCAAGTTATGGGTCAGATCAGTGAGGAGGCAAGCCCGCCCTTTATCAATGTAGCTTTGAGCAATAAAAACACATGTAATTGAGTAAATAATAATTGATAGATTAGTTTAATGCCATAGTGTGGAACATGCTTGGCAACGTTAACCCACACACAGTAATAACATGCAGTAGTGTAACCTCAGCCAGAAAAAGTTGCACAGTGCATCTTTAAATGGTTAGATATAAGGTATATTTTTGATATTAATATTTATCTTGGTTTTATGATTTTATTGCATTGCCTGGGATGTACCACTGTATGGCACTATATTGCTCAAGAAAACCTATGATAGTTTTTAGTTTAATGCCGTACTGTGGAATATTCCAGGCAAAGCAATAAATATAGGAAAAAGCAGATGGCTGGCCCTCTACCAGTAAATGAACATAGTGCACCTTTAAAGGGCCCATATTAGGCTATTTTCTGATGTATGTTATAATGTTTCCTCATCACAAACATACCTGCAGCTGTATTTTGTTTCATTCTCGCGTTTAACTCACAAGTCCTGCATATTTAGGCTTTGAATTTTTCTCTCAAACGGAAAACACTCTGTTCCAACTTGTGATGTCATGTGGTAATACGGGAAGTGCTCTACTGTCTTTATAAATTCTACACACCTTCACTAGAATCATTTGGATAATATCAGCCCAGGAATTGCCAATCTCTGCTAAGTAAAGGGTATAGCTGTTGAAAACTATCACTTCATGACATCACAAGGTGTAACAGAGCATTTTGAGCTTTGGAGATGTAGACAGGCACAACAAACAACAAAACTGAGGTAACAACATTCTAACGTGGCTTCAAGCTCACAAGAGTCAATTTTGCATAATATAGGACCTTTAATGCCATGCTGTGGAACATTCCAGGCACAGCAATAAACATGGGGGTAAGAGGTAGCTGGATCTCTACAAGAAAAGTTTAAAAGACGCTGCTATTTTCAGAAATGGACCTTAATAATGATTATTTTTTTACAAAGTTAGAGACTCCGGGAGAAATACAAACACCACACACTGTCTGGGAAGTGAACTGTTGACCTTTTGGTAAGATGTACTAATTAAACGTAATCAAAAAATCGTAATCTGTATAATTACTTGAGTGTTAAAAGTGTTGTACCTGTCATTATCTTGAAAAACAGATGCTAAACAGTTTGCAAAATGATTCTTTAATCCCTAATTATTCACAGTGATGAGTTTATAAGCACTTCTCCCAACTTTCAGTGGCCAGAGCGGAGTTTTGCATGACGATAAAGCTAACGACAACTAGCATGGTAACAGCACACTTCCTCATTCTCAGACAATAAAACAATGTATATATCTAGACGCAGACAGGACACAGCAGTCTAATTTTTGCCCTAAGAGTTATTTTCTCCCTAATTGTACCGTTCCAGTCACAATTGAACATATTTGATTCGCATAAACAGCCTGTGAATGCATCATTTATATCTCGGTGCATTGTAAACATTCCCATGATAGTCTTCTAGCTGGAACAATGCTCTGACAGCTCGTCTGTGTCACACGCTGAACAGTTGTGGAGGGAACTCGGGCTCATGTTTGATAAATGGAATAAACAGTAGTGACAATGTGCTGTAATACAAATAGTGCCTGTAAACACAGCTACACACAGTTTAATCAGAAAGGAACAAGCCCAGGGCATTTCCTGCATTAGAGCTACTGTTTTTGACCCACTTCACCAGGACAATTAAAGTGTCCATGACAGATTTCAATGTTTTTCCTGATTATTACTTAGTTTGGTGAGAGTTCTTTTGTTCCAGTATTTATCATAGTTTTAATCAATCATCTGGCAGTTTGAGAGGGAAATTAGAAAGTACCAATGAGTTCTACAATTGCTTCTCCATACACAGAAGTTCCTCTAAAATTTAGCCTTTCCTGCAAGATTAACTCACTATTTCTGATGAGTTAACAAACACTTGAGAATGCATCTTGTTAAGAACCAGCTGTGATAGGCGCAGGACCATTTCGATTTGAGTCTTGCAGCCCTCGTTCAAACTTCCAATCTTTATTTATACGCAGATTCTATTATGTGAAAAAGAACAACACCAGGAATACGTTTCGTTATTTCAGGCATTTACCAATTTAAAAGTATTTGTCCAAAAGGTTGCAAAAGCAGTAAACACTGACAAAGGCGTGTTGAAATCATTAGTCTGCATTAGCCGTAGAGGAAGCAGGCTCTTGTAGACAATAGCTTCCTCTATAAACAGCTGGAGGATCCGAGTGTCCACGCTGCAGAGAAGTGGGTCAGACACAGTCGATCTTCAGGAAGCGTCTTCTGGATATTTGCGTCTGATTAAACTGTATTTAACCTGTGTTTATGTTGGACAATTGTGTTACAACAAATTTAGCTTTTCACATCATAACATTCCCTAATTGTGTTTTCTACTCTCGGATAATTCTACATATAGTATCCGTTTATCTTCCCCAAAGATCAAAATGTCATCCTCCGAGTTTTTAAAGTCCATAGGCTGCCCTACTTTTTAAAATTAATTTTTGTCATTTAATACATTTTTTTAGAAATTACATACAAAAACAGATTTAGTTTTATTTTTATTATACAGCGTTTTTATTGTCTGTTTTTTTTTTAAGTTTTTATTTCACTTTATGTACTTTAGAAATGACGTGAATCCACAACAGCTGACTTCCCACTGCCTCTCATCAAAGTCGGCTGTACGTTTGCCCAGCGGGAGACATGCCGCTAATTAGCCTTTAGCATTTCAAAGCGCCTCTGTGGGTCATCCCTGGGTTTGGTCTGACAGGAGCAGGAGTGTCAGGAGCATCAGGAGCGTCAGGATCACGGTGCCTGTTTTCACACCTGTCTCTCGATGTGGACATTAGTGTCACTTCACAGGCTACTGCTGACCTGACCAAGGTCTGGACAAGATGAGATAACAAACATTTACATGGACGTGAGAGGTTTACTTAGGAAATGGTGCAATGTATGAGGTCAGTACAATGCCAAGTGTATGTTATGTTTTTCTCCAATAAACCTAGTAGTAGTAGTAGCTTTATATAGCACTTGTTGACATACTTTACAGTAGTAGTAGGCCTGGTTGTAGTTATAGTGTAGTAGGCCTAGTAGTAGAAGGCCTAGGAGTAGTAGTAAAAGTAGACCTAGTAATTTCAGAAGTTGATGCTGTAGTAGGCCTAGTAGTGGTAAATTGAAATTCAAGATTTCATTGTCATAGAAAAACTATTAAATTACATTTTGAACATCAAACACAACATCATTTTGACATAAAGTGCAATACTTTTTTTCAACTTCAAGTAGTAGGGCTAGTAGTGGTAGTAGTAGAAGGCTTTGAGGTAGTATTAATAGTAGACCTAGAAGTAGCAGTAGATGTAGTAACAGTAGTAATATAATCCTGAGGCTAAACTAAGGCTAAAGGAACATTTGAATTTGAATGATTGGCTACACAGTCCCCCAGAATAACAATATTTTTCAAACTGTGGAGCAAGTACCACATACAGCTCCTCTTCACATGGGGCTACTACCATTTGTGAGTTTGTTGTTTTTGTATTGTATGCAATAGACCAAGTACTACAATACCGTAAACTGTTAAAACAGAACAGTTTGAGAGAATCCTCGTTTCATTTTGTTGTTATAAGACTTTACTGTGGAATGATGTGAATTCACACCAGCTGCTGACGAGGCTTAACCCAGCAGGAAATATGCAGCTAATTAGCATTAGCACCATACCATAGCCTCAGAGGTAAATATGGCACAAAAAAATATATATTAAAAAAAAAAAAAATGGTCACATTTTTATAGTGAACTTTTACCTTTCAAGGCACTAAAGCGCGTTATATATGCTATTTGCAGTGGTGGATGAAGTACTCAATTTTGTTTCTTAAGTAAAAGTACAGATACAGAGGTAAGAAGTTACTCAAGTAAAAGTAGAAGTATCACTTTTTTTCAGTCCAGTTTAAAAATGCAGAGCAGCAGAAAGTACAGATACCTGCTCTCAAATGTAATGAAGTACAAGTAAAAAGTATCCACTGTAAAATGTACTTAAGTAGAATTTTTAGGCATCTGTACTTTACTACTTTTACTTTGTTACCTTCCACCACTGGATATTTGTCATAAAACATTTTCTAATCACTACACTGGCCAACACTTAACTCATTTTCTAAAACTATATATCCGATGTATTCATACTCATACCAGAAGTTGCCGTGGGCGCCACCATTGTCATTTGGCTTGTAATATTTTGTATGGAGCTGGTGATTTTGACAGCAAATAAGTTCTCTTCGGGCTACAGAACCGTTTTAAAGCCTCCCAGAGAATTGTTGAGGTGCTGACTTCTTGTTGAACATAGAACATTTTACACAAATCAATACTATTTTTTTTATATATATATATTTTTTTTTGAGGCAAAACTTTTCTTGAATTCACCATTGAAAATAATGGGATTCCATCTTAACCGGGAGAGTCACTGCAAAGAAAGCGGTTTGGAGCATTTACAGGCAAACGTGGGCGGGGCCAAATAAGGTCCATGCAGTATTTTTATTATAATGATAAGGTAATGAAATTGTATTTGAAAGTTCACCGTGATCACACCCAATGTTATAATCAAAATGTAATTGATAATCTTTAATTGCACATGGGTTTAGTGTCTTTGAAGTGTAGATTTGAAGTGTTGTACTCAGCTCGGGCCTAATAAGTATTCCAAAGATTCTGTGGTAGTAAATCCAAATTCTCCATTGACTAAAGATTGATGAGCCATAGAACAGAAGTGCAGAAGTGAGATTCCAGATTGAGTCCCCTGTTCGCTCTGAAAAGTGTCTAATGTTACAGCCTCTTCCTGTGCTCCATCACTGGGTTCACTCAATACTGACATTTATGTCCTCTTCAGGCTCTCGTACCTCACCTTGATAATAACATCTTAACAAATCCTTCAAATATTTAGTTACAAACTTTTATTTCTTGTAGATTCTAATATAAAAAATGTTGTCTCCAAACTGAACAAAAAGGGTTTAGTTGAAATTACATATAAATCTATAAATATAAGCCTTAATGCAGACATGTCAAACTCAGACCTGTGGGCCAAATTTGGCCCTCAAAATAAATATATTTGGCCCGCGAGATCATATCAAATATTGTATTCGAGCTGGCACGCCGGCCACCTCTAATACTATGAATCCCAGAATGCTTTGCAAATGTGTTGGTGCCGGCCCCCACCACTTCTGTTGACACACAATTGCATCTGCTACCTGTCGCCCCACTCAAATTTCATCCACCCCTTCTGAAAAACATGCAGATGTTGAAATTTTTCAATAAATAATTTGTTTGGCCCGTGATTTAGTCACAATTTTTTAATTTGGCCCTCAGTGAATTTGAGTCTGCCTTAATGTGTAGCTTGTTAAAGATGCACTATGTTACTTTTCTGGTGGGGGTACGCCAACTGCTTGTTTCCTTGGAGATGTTATTACTTTGCATGTATTCAATTACAGAAGTTTTTCTTACCACAGGTGGACTTGCCTCTCGAAAGATCCAACTGCAACTAGTGGTGTCACATCTTGTCTTCAGGTAGATAAGTGTTTAAGGCCAATGTTTAAGGCCATACTGTGGAACATTCAGGGCAAAGTAATAACATCTCCATGGAGACAATCCAGACCACCCCTCAGAAAAGTTACATAGTGCAGCTATAAAGGAGACAAAAATCTTTTTGTTTTCTTACTGCCTCATATTAGAGCTTGCATATAGCTGTGAGCTAATCCCATTTCCTTGACTGTTTCATTGGCGGTAATGTCTTTCTTCCTTGCTGTGTTCGGGACCTAATTGTTTTTGGCCTGTACACTGGATCTGCCCCTGGGAACTCCAACTCCCATCAGCCCCGGGGCAGGCCTGACCCAGCAGTGTCCAGTGACTAAACACCTCCATATGTTCTGCTGGACCAACATGGCTGACTCACAGTCTAAAGTCTAGACAGTGGTTTTGCATGCACTTAGTAATAAAAGTCTCTTTATCAAAACATGTCAATTTTGTCTTCTTTCATATATTTTACCAAGTTTATTTTTCAAAAGAAAATGTCAAGAAAATCAAATACACCACCTTAATCTTTGGCTTAAGGTGGTCTATATAACATTTCTGAAGGAGCATCTGCCACCATTTTGTCTCCATGGAGATGTGATTGCTTTGTCTAGGATTTTCCACAGTATGGGATTAAACCTATCTTGCAATTAATCAAATAAAGGTGTTTTTATTGCTCAAAAATATATTAAAAAAAAAAAAAACCCACTTACTTTACTGTGAACATGCTCATGTTTCCACAGATCTGACCTGTATCCTAACTTGGTATGGTGGTGCCATTTGCTGGTCTATATCTAAGTTATAGGTCATATAATAACATAAATTTAAAGTAAAGCAGTGTCCCTCCATGTTTCTGATATCCATATCCATTCACGATTAATTCAACTTTTGCCTTTACTCATTTTCCAAAAAGAACCTGTACTTAAGCAAACCAGTGACCCTCTGGTTGGTGGGCAAGCACTTAACCCACTGTGCCACCAATACCCCAGTAAATAAATTTACAAATTTACTACAAAAAAGTGTTATAAATCATTACAACTAGTTTATATTTTAGATAGTTTAACCTAAGCCCATCTAAATGACTCGCATAGCTAAACCTAAAATAAATCCATTTGAATTGAATTGATGCTTCAATTTCAAAAGAATCGCTGTTGAATTATTGCTCATTCCTTAGTCATGCTTTTTAAGAAAGAATTCCAAGGCTACAGTCAGTAGTGAACATGTGCCTGCATCGGGTAATTCTCTCCAAAACGTCACACTTGATAGTTTATGTCTTAGCGCTGGAGCGGAGTTAGCACTTAGCCTCTCTGGGGATGTGGAGTTAGCTTGAATTGCCTCAAGCGCTAACCTGTTTTCCATGGGCCTAACGTGGCTCATTTATCACCGACGACCAAACCAGACGGGCCCGTGTAAAGTGTTCTCTGCCTACAAAACAAGATAGCCTCCTGTGTAAATCACTGCCATTACACTAAAAAGCAGAGAACATGTTTTTCTTAACATTCTAACATATGGCATGGTATAGTTTTAGCATAATATGGAAGCTGTAACTCAGACTTGATACATTGCATAGAAAAATGTGTTAAATATTTCCTGTGTGTCGTCATGATAATAGCGTGAAACTGTTAAACTAAGGCTAAAAACAGTAGCTACTTGAAAACTACTACAATCTGCTCATTGGTTTATTCTACCGCACACAAGTTACAATAGTTAACTTCTTATTTTCTTTTAGTCAAGACAACTTTTTTGTGAAATGTATTTACCTTGACATGTTTAGGCTCCTAGCTGCGAGTCATCTTCAGAACCGATACTGGTCGTGGTGTTGACGTGTCATATATTAGACGTTGTTACTTCCTGAAGCCTCGTGTTACCCTGTGGTCTTTGGGAGTTCAAACGCCGGTTCAAGGAGGCCATTGGAATCAGGAAGCAAGACACCATCAACCGTGATGACTGAGCGCCTGGGACTTCTCCAGAAATCACCGGGGAACAACAAGAGGCGTGGTCAGTCCGAGCGATCTGCCAGGTACGTCAGGCTGACCGCACCTCAGGAAGGGACTACAGCTGATGTATGACACATCACCACTATAGACTGTATACTGTATATATAACTTTCGACAGTCCTCTCTCTGTAACTGCTGCTGTCAGGAATTAACTCGCTGTACATGATCCTGGTGTTTTATTTCGCTATTGTGTCCGTAACTCCAGACATGAACACTAATAAGAGACAAATCAGCTGCCTTCTTTCCCTGAGGTTGCTCCTGCTAGCATTAGCAACAGGTTTGATTGGCAGCATTCATAAGCGCCCGCCCCCTGTCAAACCAGAGGTGTGGGCGGGAAGGGCCGTTACCTTCAACAGATCCAGATTGGCTCTTTGGTTGCTATGATACTTGCAGTCGGAATTCCAAATACGAAATTCAGCTCGAAATTCGCCGCTATAACTACTAGCCTCGATGAGCTTCATTTGACTGGAGCCAAACACTCCGACTGCCTTAGTCCACTTCTTTATACAGTCTACCGCTAAGACTAATGACCATTCTGAAGATGCTAGCAGCCCAAACATGTCAAGGTAAATACATATCACTAGTAAGTTGTCTGACTAAAAAAAGAAGTTTCACACATGCATTATATCAGATGGTATTCGATCAAGGTTGGAAAATGGTTTGGTTCAGAGTTTGGCCAATCCATAACTGTAATCATTTTTACTGGCATTGTTGGGGTTTGATCTTCGGAGAAAAAAAAAAAAAGGCTGTTTTGTGGTTACTTGAACAATGTTTAAGCTACATAAGTACCTAGTCGAGTTATTTCAAGTTTGATATTGGGTAATGGTGTATGCGTAATGCCAAAAATGTTATCAGTAAAAAGCTGAATCTCGTAGCTTAAAACCTCAAAAGCCAAGTTAGCATAATGCAGGACCTAAAATGCCACTCCAAGTTTAAATGCCCCCTTTATGTTCCGCTCCTTAACTCCAAAACAACACGGCCTCCTGCATAACTCAGCTGTAGTGGCCCTAATTCATTGCACTCAGCTGCGGGCAAGAGCAATACATTATGGGAAAGTTTATGCGACTTTAGTCAAGGTAGTAATGTCCCCCACTATCATTTACAACCTCGGGCCAGGGGAGAGCAGCCCAGACCAGGATTACCTTCTAAAATAAATGTGCTAGCTAGCCTGTGCCGGACTGTGTCTATCCAAACAGCCATTAGCATTTCCGCGCGGCTAATCGCTGCTCCTGAGAAAACAAGGGAGGATGCATTCAGCACTGGTTCCCACACAAGCTAGTTTAAACAGCAAGTCGGGTGGTAAAAGCAACATGTTTTACAATGTTGAGTCAATCGTAGACGTACTAGTATGCTGTGTTGAAAGGTTTTTTTTGGCTAACTTGCTTTAGTTTTTAGCATTACTGTAAATATATAATTACTGATGTAAAGTAAAGTGGGGACTTTTTGTTGTTTTAATAGTTTCCTCTTCTCATTTACCCTCTCAAAGTTGTATTTAGAGTGAATCATACATGTTTGCATCTTTATATCGCTGTATACAAGATGTCATCGCTTCAATTGACTCCCATTTTCACCATCACTGGTACACGCTCACTGCTCTGCACTTACTGACGTGTATTTTTACTTTATATTTATGCATATGGGACAATGCACATTAATCAACATAGTACAGCATATCAATGTGCCGGAGTTAGCCATGCAAGCTAATTTTCATTCGTCGTCCCACTGGCAGGTTGATGGCAAGACAGAAAGCAGAACATAGGCACAAAACATTGAATCCATACCATAGACTGTATATATGAATGGATACAGCTCATGTTCCAAATAGGAAGTGATCATGGGCGCACTTTCAGCTCCATCAACTCTGGCTTCAATTCAATTTACATTACAAAACTGTCGACCCTCTCTCCATAAATGCTGCTGTCAGACTTGTCATTTTGCTCTTAAAATGTTCACAATGACCCGCGCTACATGATCCTGATATTTTTATTTCACTATTGTGTGAGATATAAACATTAATAACAGACCAATCAGGTGCCTTTTTTTCCCCGAGGTTGCTCCCACTGGTGTTAGCAACAGGTTTGATTGAGAGTGTTGCTAAGCCCCAGCTCCCTGTTAAACCAGCGGTGCGGGCGGACGGGGCGTTACCTTCAAACAGTCTCACTCCGGATTGGCTCTTTGGTTGCTATGATACTCGGAGTTGGGATTCCAAATATGGAACTCAACTCCCTATAACCGCTAGCCTCGATGAGCTTCATGTGACTGGACCCGAACGCTATGGGTGACGTCACACTCACATAGTCCACTTCTTTTTAGTCTACGGTCCATACACGTGACAAAGACATTAATGATCAGTGAAATGCAAAATGTATTAACAAAATTAGATCACGCTTAAAGCACACACAGTACACAGATTAAGGAAAATAGTCAACTTATTTTTTATTCAGTAGAATTCAGTAGCAACGCATAGCCATTTTGACACACTCAGCATGATCTATAGCTATCCATAGGAGGGCCCGACAGCGTGGTCCAGCAGAGCGGGACAGGTGGGAATCGGCTCCCAATGGGCTCATAATGATCCACGGGTGTCATAGATTATAACTATACAGCAGACACAAGCACAATGTGTCTTCTTTAAGGTATAAGGGGAATTTTCCAAGCAATGACGTCTGGAGTCCAGGAAAACCAAGATTACTCAAACATGCATGAATCACTCTAAATAAAACTTCGAGTAGGTTAACGAGAAAGGGAAACGGCATGATTAAAAGCGCTTGAAAGACGATTTTGCTGAACATGTCTTCTTTAAAAGTCAATATTAACAAGCTGGATTTGTTTAACCTTATCTCCCTAAATTCACTTTAGTAAGAATAAGTGGGTCGATTACTAGTATAAATATTAGCCTATAATTGACACAGGAAGCACACTAGTATTGGAGAGGACTGCTTGTGTTGGAAGTCTCACATTTGTACTGTAGACTCATTTGTACTGTGGACTTTGTGTTGGTCTGAAGAAAATAATATCAATGTGTCCTGTTCTTATAACGAGAGCACAACAGGACTCATTTCCTGTAAGCGTCTGTCTGACTCTAAGCACAGTCTTTTCGCAAGCAAGGAATATACTTTTTGATGAAGTAGCTAGATCACCATGAGGTTGGTTGCATTTAGTCTATTTCGATTAAAAGTTCGACTAGCTAAATCATTGTGTGCATTGTAAAACAAGGTGACATTCCATGTCCCCAGAGCCGGCCAACCCTCTGGGGTGGGTGGGGAGTCCCTGCCTCAAGTGGAGGAGTTCAAGTATCTCAGGGTCTTGTTCACAAGTGAGGGAAGAATGAAGAGTAAGATTGACAGGCGGATCGGTGCAGCGTCTGCAGTGATGCGGTCGCTGTATTGGTCTGTTATGGTAAAGAAGGAGCTGGGTCGAAAGGCAAAGCTCTCGATTTACCGGTCAATCTATGTTTCCTACCCTCATCTATGGTCATGAGCTCTAGGTAATGACCGAAAGGACAAGATCACAGATACAGGCGGCCAAAATGGGTTTCCTCCGTAGTGTGGCCGGTGCACCATTAGGGATAGGGTGAGGAGCTCGGCCACATGGGCGGAGCTCAGAGTAGAGCCACTGCTCCTACACGTTGAGAGGACCCAGCTAAGGAGGTGTTCTGAGCATGTCCCTCCGGGAGGAGGCCCTGGGAAGACCCAAGACCACATGCTGAAGGGACTATGTCTCTCGGCTGGCCTGGGAACGCCTTGGGGTCCCACCAGAGGAGCTGGAGGACGTGTCTGGGGTGAGGGAAGTCTGGGAGTCACTGCTTAGACTGCTGCCCTTGCGACCCGGCTCCGGATAAGCGAAAGAAAATGGATGGATGGATGGATGCATTGTGAATCCATTGAAGTGTTCAGAAAGATGGTGGCTAAGTATGTGTCTGTTTCAGCATTACTATTTTAAAGTGTATTCTTAAATAAGTTAAGGTACACTTACTCGTCCCCATAGGAAAATTTGTCCTCTGCATTTGACCCATCCTTCAATGGGGTGGGGCATCTCTCAGCACCCATCTCCAAGATTTTGTTGCTAGGCTTGATCAGGATTTTAGCTGGAAAATTTTATCTGTTGTGCATGTGTTTTTAAACTCCACTGTGTTTTTAAACTCCATATGCCGTCACTAGAACCTTTTGGATGATTTCACCCCCAGAATCTTCTCTCTACTGAACTGAAAGTAAAAGGAGCTGTTAACTTGAAAACTTCCACTTCATGACATCACAAGGTGGGAAAGAGCATTTTGAGCTTTGAAGATGTAGACAGACTAATAATAAAGGCTTGCTGAAATGTGTGAATGAAACAAAACACAACTCCAGGTATGTTTTTGATGAGGTAACAACATTATAACATGACTAAAACCTAACCAGAATTAATTTCACATAATATAGAACCTTTAATGTTCGGTTCAATTAAAAGAATTGAGAATTAAAGAAATTGTTGCATTACCTACACTTTTTTTGCACAACGAGCAAAAATTGTACATACTGCAAACCACACTAAACCACATATGAACGCATTTGAGGGTTAACAGGAGACTTTGATAAAGTATTTGCACCCCTGTAGCAGGAGTCGTAGTATTCTATAATTCTTGGTCCCTGTGTGTGGCGTTGAGAGGCGAGCTTGTTAACACTTGACACCGCTGAGTGACACAGTGGAGTTAATGTGGCGTTCAGAGCCCCGGCTGGAGCAGGTCACCCCGACGCTGACGAGAAAGAGGAGGAGGGGGGAGGAAGATTAAAGAAAAACAACAGCCCCATTCATAAAGTCACACAAACTAATGAGTCGGAGAGGAGGGAGGAAGTGTGGAATTTTTTTCATTTAGTAGTGAAAGTTTTATGAGGCCTGTAGGTCTGTGGTTGTGTGGGATGTGAGGGTTTGATGTAGAAAAAAGATGAAACTACTGTGGAAGTTCAGACAGATTTGCACGTAAATGATTGGAGTGTAGGTGTGCACAAAACATGGTATCAAGTAACCGCTGTGTAAAATTTTATACATAACTAAACAAAAAAAAATAAATCTCTTTTTTTGTTCTTTTTGGATGTTTTTATTTTATCTACAGTCCATCCATCCATTTTCTTCCCTTAGGTGTTCCCATGCCAGCTGAGCAGTCTACATAGACTTCCCTTACCCCAGCGTCCTCCAGCTCCTCCGGTGGGACCCCAAGGTGTTCCAGGCCGGAGAGACATAGTCCCTCCAGCGTGTCCTGGGTGTTCCCCGGGACCTCCTCCCGTGGAACATGCCTGGAACACCTCCCCAGGGAGGCTAGGCATCTACAGTATGGAAACAAAATGATCTATCTCAATGTATGATTTTAAGTGTGATTTTAACGTTTTCATGCAATTTTGCAGGTGACGTATCACCTCAAGAAAGTTACATGGAGTTGCTTAAACACCACATTTTAGAATCAAAGTCCGTTCACTTTTCAAATTATAACACCAGCGAGATTTGGATCATTATATCCCAGGTTTATTCATTTTCTTCGGCTTATCCGGGGTCGGGTTGCGGGGGACAGCAGTCTAAGCAGGGACTCCCAGGCTTCCCTCACCCCAGACACTTCCTCGAGCACCTCCAGTGGGACCCCAAGGCTTTGTATCCACCATCTTGTTCTTTCAGTAACTACCCAAAGCTCATGACGACTGGTGAGGGTAAGAACAGAGATCAAAGCTGGTACTAAACCATGACTGAACCAGGACCACAGGAGAGGGTAAATCGAGAGCTTTGCCTTTGGACTCAGCTCCTTCTTTACCACAACAGTCCAATGCAGCGACCGCATCACTGCATCTCTGCATCTCTGCTTCGATCCGCCTGTCAATCTCCCCTCCATCCTTCCCTCACTCATGAACAAGACCCCGACATGAAACTCCACTCGAAGATGCTCCACTCACCTGCAGAGGGAGCGAACTTTTTCCAGTCTAGGCCTAATAATATATCATATAAATTATATAAATTTAGGAAAACAATTTCAATAGATTGTTGCCAATACTGAATATTCAATTTTTTTTTTGTATTTTTTATTTATTAGATTTTTTTTTTTTTTTTTTTTTTATCTGCCATTGATTTTCAAATAAAAAAAGAGTTTCAAGATATAATAACCTAACCAAATTCAGCAAAATGTTACACTAATACTGCTAATGTGAAATACTAATGTGAAAAATAATTAATTCTGAATAAATACATAAACAAATAGCATAGGATATAGGCCAGTAACTATACCACCTGCTTATATAAGTATAACATTTCCCATTTCTCCATCCTTCCTGCATTCTTCCTCCACTCTCGCTCAAGTCTGCTCTGCGCTTACACATTATCATTTCAAGTGCATCGCTTTCTTCTTAACGTCAACCCGTGCTTGTTTTTTTAATGTCTGCTGTTTAACTCCTTTAATCTCCCCCTCTCTATTCTACCTCTCCTCACACTCACAAACAATGTCCCCTCAGCCTTTTAGAGGGCCCTTATAGTCCGCTTGCGGGCCCTCCATAGAGCAGCTGACCACATGCCCCATTACGTCAACCCTGAAAGTAGAATTACACCCAAAACAATTGTATTTCATTAGCATTCGAAAGCAGGACACGGTTGGGGTGGTCCTAGGGTGCTTCCTTACTCAATGCATTGTTCCATTCTGTTGCTAATGATGGCTAGTGCTAGGCTAGATATATAGGCCAGGTTTTTTAGGGGTTTTTTTTTGGTCTTTGGGTGGTTGAAAGTTGGAAACATCTGGCATGCAGGACAATAGGTGACACATGCCGGTGACAAATCTAAACCACAATAAATGCACAATAAAGTCGGAGTCTATCAATTCAGAGTTGGGACATTTATACTGCGCTGGAGGGGCAAGTGAGCGTAGGACAAAGGAGCAGAGGAGAGGCAGACTTCCTGAAGCAAAATGTATGCGTAAGTTGTAAAGAAAAAAATAAATAAATAAAAATCCGATTAACGATTACATCATGATAATTATTAAAGTTGCTAGCAGTTTGAAAATGCTAGCAACATGTTATAGAGGTTCTATTTTTAAACTGCTGTTACGGGTGTATTTTTATATAATGCTTTTCCACTTTCAAGGCACTGAAAGCGCTTTACATTAAGGAACCACTCACCCATTCACACACACATTCGTACACCAGTGAACACAGACACTGGGGGCGAGGTGGGTTAAGTGTCTTGCCCAAGGACACAACGACAGCATTCATCTGTGGGATCGGGAATGTCTATGTTGAGAGTGGGATTCGAACCACTAACCTTCAGATCAGTGGACAAACACTCTACCAAAAGTGTTTTAGAAGAGGACTTTGCAGATAAGTAGCTTTTTTTTTCCTGCACATTCTGGTGATATTAAGGCCATTATCTCTGTTGCCGATCATCACGATTATATAAAATGTCCCACGAACTCTTTTTATCGCTTTATTGCCCCATCTCTATTGGACTACCACACTTTTGCATTCATGTTTTGTTTTGTCATGTTTACTGACACTGTATATCCTCACTGTAGGCATCAAAACTATGAATGGACACATGGAACACAGTGTCCATTCAAACTCAAAATAACAAAAAAAAAAAAGCTTTTCGATTTTGGATTCCTCAAAATAGCCTTTTTTTTGCTTTGATCACAGGTTTGGCCTTTGCATTTCTTGACCCTATTGTTATTTTTTCACTTCAATCTTTAAAGTTTACCATAAAAAGAATAGTTTAACATATATTTGGTGGTATTAGCACCTCAAATGAACATATTTGTAATACTTATATGTGGACATACTTTAATTAGACAATTAAAGGAGATGACTTTTTGAATTGCAATAATTATATTTTTAAGTTCAAGGTGCATTATGTAACTTTCTAGCACACACTGCAGGACACATCTGTGCGAGAATGCAGGTTTTAAGAATTTTTAGCAATAAAAGCATTTGCAATCGATTAAATGCAAAACCGATTCAATGTGAAAGATTCTAGGCAAAATAATAACATGAAGATAAGCAGGTGGTTTACCCCCCTACTTTGCCACCATTTTATCAGTCAATTTACCTATCGGGGGCACAGAATATTGGTAGCAGTCAGAATATTGGTAGCAGGTCTTGTATCAGTCTCCATGGTGGGACACTATGAGAACATTAGAGCCACATGTTGGTAGACGAGGTGAGGGAACTAGACAGTACGTCAGTGGTGGAAGTGCGAAGGCAGAGCTCTGTAGTGGTTCCAGCAGATGTGAGCTCACCAGAGGAGACCGGGCCCACCATGTGAAGTCCTGACCAGAGTCCGGATCACATCCTGGGCTGGTGTAATCGTAAAGGCAGGTAATAAGTTGACCCACAACCCTAAAGTGCATTTCAAGACACTTAAAGCAAGCCTGTTGTGTGACTTTTAGAACTTTTAAGCATGTTATAAGTAGTATGATTTACCCTCTGAAGTTGTATTCAGCTTGATTCATGCATGTTTGAGTAATCTTTATACTCCTGTATTAAAGACGTCAGTGATCTGCAGCTACATGTTAGAGGTGCTGAAAAAGTTGTTGTGATGACGTTACAGTGACGTCAGCTCATACTGGGGACTATGGTTTTCTAATGTGGAACCCAGCAGACTTGTTTCTTTTATTAAGTTGTTTTTGATTAATATTGTAATTTAAAATGTGCAAATTGTAACATAATGATCCACAGGTGTCATAGATTATAACTATAGAGCAGTCACAAGCACAAAACGTCTTACTTAAGGTGCACTATGTAACTTTTCTGGTGGATCAGTCAGATGCTTGCCAATGTTCATATGTCATGCTCCAAAATACCTTGAAAAACTGTGGGCCGGGTCACTTCTCCACAGATCAGACAAATGTGCAAGGAAGGGCAAGAATCAGGAAAGACAGATGGCATCTTAATGAAGTGGCCATTTTGAAAGTTAAAAATTCCTTGAAACTTTGCAAATGTTTTCAGATTCAAACTTCCCAATGTGTTTTTTTATGCATTTTGATGACCTGGACATAATGATATACAACTTAAACTTCTATCTTTAAAAATAGCTCTCTAGTGCCCCCTGCCCAGTTACAATGGGGCATGGTTTGTTTAGTTTTATGTGACCCTCAGCAAAACGACACTCACAGATGTGACAAACTGAAGTAGCATCATCAGGGCATATCTGGGGTCACAAGTTGTTAATATCATTTCCTTAAGTTTCATGGTGTGGTCATGATGAGCAATTAACAAAGCAGGCATTTGAAAGCATAAAATGAGGGGCCTTTATCGCTACTTGCTGTTTTAATTGTGAGTCTTGTGGCAAAATGGCTCCCCCCGGCACTCTCTGCAAAGTTTTCACTGTGGCCATTTTATATCATATGTCAAGACAGGGATGATCGATAGTGCTCCCATTGAAGCGCGCCCTTCTGTGGTTGCAAGGGTTGCGAGGGCCCTTTATCACTGCTTGGAGTTGTAGTTGTAATTTTATGTGACAAAGAAATGCAGTTGCTAATGTGCGCTTATGGCCCACCAATCCTTTCTACATCTCATACATATTACACGTAAGTGTAAGTTTTTTTATTTTTTTTTTTTTTTGCAATGTCGTGAAATGTTTAGCAAATTCACCAACACAGCATGAAGATTTGTCTAATGTTGTGCTCACTGCAACAAACTACATTGTTTGGTGTTGAGATTTATTCCCCCAACCTTCGTGTATACACTAACCAGGTGTTCCAGGATGTTGATGTAAATGAAGCCCTCCCATAGTCTCCTGTCACCTCCACACTTAACCCTTTGTGTGCTGTGTTTGCATGTTGACAGGTGAAGTTACTGGCTCCTCTTGTTTGAATGTGGCTCTTGACTTGATTCAGTCCATGTTTGTTCACTGGATTTCCCCCATTGACAAGAGTCAGTTAACTCTAACAAATCAAGGAGAGTCTTCAAGGTAAAACTATCCATCTGGTTTTTGAACTCAGCCTATTTTAGCATAAATACTTTTCACGTTTTGTTTGTGAAAAAATATGCAGAGGGATGTGCTTTGTGATTTTTCTCTCAACTGGATTTAACAAAAATCTTATCTGTTCAGTAGTTGTCGCCCACTTCTCGCCTTTTTGCTGATCGCCTCTCAGTTAGAGCCATTTAGAGCCATTCCAGACTGATAATGTGCAGCACCTTATCAATGTGGCATGAGGAAAATTCATAGTTTAATCATCAAGTCTTATTTCGCATTTAGCGTTTCTATTGTATTATACTCACCTCAAAGAAAACAAAAATCCTCGACAATTACAGGACCTCTTGTCTCCACCTGGCGCACCACTTACGGCCTGAATGGGGCAGCTGGGGCAGAGAGGGGGCACTCCATACTATCCCGGGACGCCAAGTTAAGTAGCACTGGAATGTAGTTAAAGACGTCTGCTAGGACAATGTGCGTACAATGCTTCTCTATAGGCTTAGCTCGAGTGTCAAACTCCATTTAGGATTTGTCTGATGATTCTGATATTTTAGCATGGATGTCTCCAGTGGTTAACTGCTTGTGGAAATCTTACTCAGTTACCTAGTGTTACAGGGAAGTACTAAGACTGGAATGTGTTTATAAAATATTCATGTTTGTACAGTTTAAATTGATTTAGCGTGACTGTTGATTTATAATCTCTCACTAATCTTTACATTCTTCTCTGAGGTGATATGAAACCATGCTAACTTGTTGTTTGTCACTGGTATTAACCTCGCTTGTATGTTTTTGTTGTGAATTTGGTTGGGTCAATTTGTGAATATTTCTTTTTTTTAAAAAAAGTTTTTTGCCCATAGGCCCAGAGTAGAGAAAGTAATTGTACATACACTAACTAATTCATTAACATAAACATTTATTCCTTGCTAAAAGTAGTTTCTTTGAGGTGTTGCTTAGTGGTTTATAAAGTTTCAGAAACAGATTTTCAATAAAAATATAGCCACTAACTGATTCAAATTTCACAGAGTTAGTGTCTATATGTGCAAATGAGACCAATTTGCAAAGCTCCAAAATTTCAAAACTATAAGACTATAAGCCTTATGGCAATTTTTTTTTTATACCTTCTGATGCTCCACCCCTTGAGATATTTTTACCAAATTTGAGCCTGTTCGGGTGAACGCCTCAGGAGGAGTTTACATAAAAGTGAGTCATGCTTTGTCAATTTTAATCAAATGGCTGACATCTGGTTATAATAATAAAAAACAGATTTTATGACTTGTCTTGGTCTATAGGGTCTTTTTACAATTTTAAAATTTTATTACAAAGACAATTGATAAGATGCATTATGTCCAAATCCGTTAAACAAAATTGCACTGGTACCAGGGCCGGCCCAGCCTATAAGCAGACTAAGCAGCTGCTCTGGGCCCCAAGGTCACCAGAGGGCCCCCATACATTTGTATTGAAAATAATATAATATGTAAAGTTATGCTAGCAACAGTGCTTGCTTGTTTACAGCAGCTTAAATATCCCTGTATAAAGATTACATTTGTTTTTTTATATATAGTAATAAAATATCTGCTGCCTACATTTGTTTTATCTAAGTGTGTACATGCCCGAGGTGCGCTGGGGCCGCTGAGGTACTCTTGAACGGCTGTTTTGCAAGTTAGATTAAAACATCTCAATGTTTTGGTCATATAAATAGAAACACAATTGGACAAGGTGATGGGAGCACGGTCATGATGTTGTCAAATGTGAGTCACCAATAGCAGAGTCCAGGTACATCCACTGTTTAGGGGGCCCCTGAAAGCTAGGGCCAGCCCTGAATGTAACAGCGCTATTGCCTGCTGTGTCACTACCGTTAAACACATTTACTTTTGAAAGAACATTTAAAATCTCCATTGGTTTGACATTAGTTGAACTTAGAGTTCTATTAGACGCAACAATACACTCCTGATATCCCATGACCTCGGCTATCCTTCTGAGAGTTTCAAACCATAAAATCTGAGGACATACGAAATTCTATACTTTTACATATGCTGCGATGTAACTTACAGGCCACACACAGACTGAACTGCTCCATTGAGTCTCAAGTACCTCCTGTGTTTAGACGATTCAGATGGACCAGGCTCCACTCGAACACAAAAGCTAATAGGCTAATGGTGAGTAGCACTTGTGTCTTTAGCCTCTGAGAGCTGTTATTAATTAAACAGTCCATCTGAGTTCCAGTGGGTCAGACAAAAGGACAGTTTAAACCATCTGACTGCAACTGAAACGACACGATAACAAGAACTGGGTCACTGGACTGAGTTTAAAAAAATACTGTATTGGATCAAATTTGCCTCAGAAAGTTAAACCAGGATAGGCTGCTTTTGAGATGCTGTAGGCAAAATTAAGTGCCAAATTGAAAAACATGAAAATATAAATTAGTATAGTTGAGAAAGATACTAGACAGAGACGAGATTTACAAGCGCACTGTGTAACTTTTTTTGGACACTTCGCTGTTTCCAGGGATATGTCATTGCTTTGCCTGGAATGTTCCATTGTCTGGCTACACAATCTTGCATTTATTCAACAGGTGTTTTTATGGATTAAAACATTATTTAATCCCAATTACTACTGTGTATAGAGTTGCTGCGTAACTTGCTTGTGTCCATGGAGATACGTTTAATCAGAATCAAAATAGGCTTTGTGGATAGCAGCATGCTAGCTAGCTCACTGTCTCAAAGCTAACTGTCACTTCCATTTTAAAAAATAATAATAATTTAATTTAATTTAATTTAAAAAATATTATAAATAAAGTACTATTATTTTTATGTTATGTGTTTTTTTTCTTATTCTTATTATTATTATTATTATTATTTTACCCAAATACCCAATTATTTTTGTATGTAGAATACTTCAGTTTGTGGGGTTGTTTTAATATTTTTTATGCCTCAAAATTAGCATTAGCATTAGCACTGAGACACAAACATCTCTCTTTCTAAACACAGAAGTGTCCTTCGGTGAAGTTTTCATTTTATTTGTGTAGTATTTAACATGTTGTCAGTGAATGTCACTGAATTATAAAATTTAATTGTAAACTTTTGACAAAGCGCTGCGCTACTTTTTCTTTAAAATACCCTCACATGCCATATTTAATTTAATTCCTTTCATTTTACAGTTTAAAGGCCCTGTACAGGTCTGAGATGGTGGCATGTAGTATTTTCCTTACAGTTCTCCAATCTCTGCCCATTTGCTTTTTTGACGTTTTCTCCAGAAATGCACCATGATGGAGAATCAAGTGTTTGAACAGTGTGCCTGATTGGATGAAAAAAAGGTGACCCTGGCAGTAGCTTCTGTTATTAGCTGAGAAAATTCAATATACATTTTTTTCTTATGTAGCAGCTTTTACCATCCACTGCGTGGTGTAAAGAGCTTTCATCCTTACATGAATATATTTAAATCAGGTATACAGGCCCTTTGAGGGATTTTGTCCTTTGGTTCACCCAAAGGACAAAATCAAGAGCCACTAATAAAGCAATGTGGTCTTCAGTGTAGTGAAGACTGCAATGAGCGTTACATTGGAGAAACAAAACAGCCACCTCATAAGAGAATGTACCAACAGTGTCGAGAGCGCTCCTCAGGAACATAATCTGCTGTACAACTCCATCTCAAAGCCACTAACCACTCCTTTGAAGATTGTGAGGTGCAGATCTTAGTCATGGAAAAGTAATGGTTTCAGAGGGGAGTTAAAGAGGCAATTGTTGTTAGGAAAAACAACCCATCTTTGAACAGGAATGGGGGCCTTAGACATCATTATCTCCCATCCTCAGATCTATATCAAAACAAGGAAAACAATAGTGCTACCCAGTATGCTAATAGGTGTGAGAAAACTCATTAGGGGCCTGACCCATTATGCAAAATATGACTCAGGCATAGTTCACACTTAGTGTATTTAAATGACCTAGCCAACAAACAGAAACAAATAGCTGCGTTAGTTGCAGTGTAGTGTAGTTAGCTCCTCCCTTCAGATAGACATAAGACTGTGTCCAGCAGCAATCTGATTAGAACTGAAAAAGTGGCTTGGATGAGCAGCAAAACGCCTTCACTCCTACAACTTTTTCTCCAGCTGACAGTATTCTTTCCTCTTTTACTAAGTCCCTTTTAACAGTTTAATTAGTTTTGTATTATTTTATTATTAGCCGTTCGAAAATTGCAATGAATATATCACGTTGGTAATCGTTGACTCCTTAGTTAGATACTTTGCAAACTCATACCTGCTGTTTACCGAAGCCTATTTGCGCAGGTGAAGTTTATCTTTGTAAAACACCACCCACTTACTCCACTGCCGCCATAATGAAAGTTAATGTGCAGAGGGAACACCCAACCATATAGCATCCACCAGACCTGTCAGGAAGTACCACTTTAAGATCTCTATCTCCAACCGCTCCAACACCTCCTGTCATTTATAACAGCCAAACACACAAATATACAAAGCCTGCCTCTGTAGAATCATAAAGAACGTATGGATTCAATCATTCTTACGAGAAGGGTGGGTTTCCATTGACCTCTCTTGAACTTGTTGAGGTAATTTGAGATGCGCAGTACCATATAAATCAACTCCCACTTAGAGATGGGGCCGGCAGCCACTTACCAGATGTACTAAAACAAACTGCGCATATTAGCAGAAACTTGATGAGCGCAAGGTGAGGAGTTAGCCATGAGAATGAACTTGAATTGAAGTTGTGGTGAAATGTAGCCTAAATGTAGTTTTAATATTACATGGAACAGAAGCGATTGTAATAGCATCAGAAAACAATAGAACAAGAACAATATTGTGTCCTGGCAAAGAAGAAACTCATACCCTCAAGCTTTTATAAGTGAACTGTACCAAAAACTGTAAGGTGGCTGTAGTCTATCCAATTTTTGCAATGTTAGCATGCTAGTTGTTGTGATAAAGAGCACATTTCCAGCCACACTCTCCCCTAGCTCACACTGTGGATGTTTTTCTGTTTCTTTGTGCCGGTGATAAAGAGTCTGTTGAGTGTGGCCTCTCCGGGAGCTGCAGTAGACTGTGTGTCCAAAGTTTATTTATTTCTCTGCCCTTTGTGTCCACTGCTTCGAGGCCTGTGCTAACATGTGTTAGCGCTTCGGCTAACCAAGACGGATGGGAGCAATTAGCTGCACCTGGAGTTGTGCCATCGTCCCCGCGGACCCAGTCAAGGTACTATTTATCCCTCACCTGCTCTTTTCACAAGTAAATTACCATAATGCAAAATACATATTAGTCATGTTCTTTACAACTGTATACAGACCATTTAAAACAAGCTATGGTGTTTTTTCTTTGGCAAACTTTTACACTTAAGTCAATCAAGAGATGTAGGATGTAGAAATGAGACTGGGGGGGAACAAAGATTCAGACTCGGGGTAAAACATTAGAACAAAGTTTATTTACAGACACGGAAAATGTAAATGTAGGTTGACGGAGCAGAGAGTTGAGTCTTCGAGTAGGTTGTGGGAAGCAGGGTCAGAGGCTGAGGTGTTTGTACCGGTTGTGGAGAGCTGCAAAGTAGTTCCAAGGAGCGGGATCTGGCGAAGAATGAGAAATAACCAACTGAATATTGAGATCATAAACGCAAATACTAGACGGAGCCAAGCAGAACAGTACCACGGTGGATACACGGACGATCTGACGATGAGTTTCGGATCCTCGGTCCCTTTGTGCTCCAGGGAAGACTTGATTGCTTGATGGGTTGCAGGTCTGTAGTGGGAGGTACCAGAATGTCCATCCAGCTCCAGGCTTAGACACAGAAAAAAACACAACACAAAAACACAACATACAATGACAATATTTATATTTTAGAATAAGGAGAGTGACCAGAATGAGTTGGGAAAGTGAGGAATAACTTTTGACTGGTAGGTTAGAAAATCAGGGACATGGATGGTCGGTTTGCATCAAAACAAGGGAAAAAGTGAAAAGTGAAGCACCAAATTGTTAATCTGAAGTGAGAGAAATGTAATTTTATTCAAAACCATGGCGATAAATCATCTCCTTCGTTTCACATGCGTCACTGAAATAAATAAATCCGAATGCACGGCTATGTTTGAGCCTGGCGTGAGGTTGAAATTACGCTTAACAGTTTCCCATCATCCAATTAAAAAAACATCTACTGTCATAATTCTCCAGCTCTTCTCTCCAAACACAGTACCACCATCCTCTTTAAACCGTAACTGCTTCCCCCATACTATTAAAAGTTTCAAATTCAATTAAACCTTTATGTTTCGCCAGAAAATCCTATTTCATGGCGGCGTCCGAGTCTGTTCCAAGAAGACGCTTTATCTTCGACATGATCATTTGACTCGTTTTTTTTTTTTTTTTCTTACATACGAGTCTACAACGCGCTGTTCATCAGACATTTGTTTCTGATTTGCGTTCATTGAGGGCTTGATTGTATTACCAGTCGCCGGGCGGATTAAAAACTCCCTCAAAGTTCTCCGTTTGATGAAACCGAAGAGTATCCATTAGCCTGCGGAATGCTGATTGGACAGACAGACGTGATGACCAGATAGATGGTGATAGGAGAAGTGGTTTTTCCTCCCCGTTTAAGTGATTCAGGATGTTGCATTTGGGTCGGTGTGGAGGAGGTTGTAACATCGTGCAATTGTAAAACAGGACATATAAAGCTTCATTCTTGCAATTAAAAAAATCCTTTCGGACACATTTGCTATGGTATTTCATGCATTAGGGATATGATTTGATAATTAGACATGTTCTTTTAAGCATCAGTGTCTCCAGTTTTACAGAGAATGCTAAAATTAGGTGATTGAAGACCCTCTGCTGGCAAGAGTGGGGAGTGAAGCATTTTGAAATTACACATTAGCAGCATGGCTATTGTTTTCATGATATAACCTGATGCTAAGACACCCAAGGATCATTATAGTGGATCTTTTAAATTGCAATATTGATCTAAAATGACTTGAAACAATGAAATCAGATTTCTGCCTGTCTCTTTACAGTTCGTCACAACAAAATGCAGCTCTGCCGGACCATGCTGACACCCAGCCCATGTACAGTTCAAGGCAGAAATATTTTGTTTTCGTTTTTTAAGCCAAAAATATATAGCCAAAAAATAAAAATTAAATAATAATAAAAAATAAAAAAAAAAATCTGAGAAAAGAGCACTGGGTATGTATGGGAGGAAATCTGAGGACTGACGTACATAAATAAAACCAATACATACAGTTGAAACTAGAAGAAAGTACAGAAAATTTGTCTTTAAAAAAATCCATCTCTCATTATTCTGGCATTTGGCAAATAGAAATAATTTCGCAAATCCTAATTGACCTAAAACAGGAAAAGTTTATCCTGATTTCATGTCAGACAGTGAGGAAATAAAACATGTGTCGTTTTATATAGTGTATGTGAACTTTTGGTTTCGACTGTAAGTACAACTCTGACTGGGTAAATGAAACGGGAAAACCATTGTAACAAGATTAAAAGATGTTAAAAGTTGATTTTGCTGAATATTTTTCCTTTAAAAATACACCGGAACACTTTTTTGCTTCAGTTCAGTGTTTGCATAAGTTCAGATGAAGACAAACTTTCCAAGCAACATTTGGGAATTAACAAATATTTCTACTGTATATTTTTAGAAGCAAACAGCAACAGATAAAAATCTAAGTTGTTTATTTGATTTCTGCTTTGTAAGTCTGTCCCCTGTGGTGTAATCAGTCTTATGCTTGAATTTGAGGCGGTGATAGGACATGTCCCAAATGTCCTCAGCTCCAGACAGACGTTAAGGACACCAAAGATGATGAGAGGTGCACCTGTGTGGAATATGCCATGCACACTTAACCCCAAAATCAATATCTTAATTCACCTACCAATCATTCCTCAGAGCTATTTTAATCAAAGTTTTGCATGGAAACATAAGGAACCTATAATGTTCCATCAAAGGGGATTGAGCAGGTTCAGAAAAGTAGTCATTTTGTTCAATGTAGTGGGGTTTTAGAATGGAGAGTTTTAGATAACAAAATCCTATGGTCGTAGAGTTTAAAGCGGATCTGTTATCCAAATTCGACTTTTTAAAGCTTTTAACCACGCTATAGTTGTTTCCCATTTTCATTTACCCCCTCAAAGTTCTATTTAGAGTGATTCATGCATATTTTATACTCCTGTTTTCAAGACGTCATTGCTCCAATCGTATCCCCATTTTCATCGCCACCATCATATGCCCACTGCTCTGAACTTACTTTCTTACACTGAAGTCAGCAAACTTGTTTCCATGGCAGACACAAGCACAATAGGTCTTCTTTGAAATGGAGATGGAGGCAATAGAAAACGCAATAATGGAGTTTGTCTATTTTGGCTATTCACTCTTAAAAGAACACCGATATGACACCACTGGCATTCAATCAAACATGCTGTTTCTGTGTGAGATGTGAACACTAATGCACATTTAAAGATGACAATATTTCTTCTTGCATAATTCTGACACAAAACAATTGCAACTCCCTATATGAAACAATATAGTTATTAAAGACAACTTGTCTAATAAAACATGTCTTTAAAATTGCACAATGTAACTATACCGCTGAGGATTCTACCTCCTGTTTGTCTCCATGGAGATGTTTTGCCTGGAATCTTCCACAGACATTACCATGCCATCATCTGTCTTGCGTTTATTCTAATACAGTGGTCCCTATATTGCGGTTCATCTTTCGCGGCCTCGCTGTTTCGCAGATTTTTTTCATTTGGAATTTTGCATGCTTTTTTTTTTTTTTTTTACAGCGCACATTGTGTTCTGCGTCCTGATTGGCTAAGGAACTGTAGACCATTGTCAATCATTCTCCTCCGTGCCGTGTCTCCTGTAGAGTACACGTTCAATTGCAGTGTGACTCTGAAGTGCTGTATGTTTGCAAGTTTTCTCCCCGACAAAATCCACAATGTCGATGAAACGTTCTGCATCGACAAATTTCAGGAACGCGTTGGACTCTAAAGTGCTTCTATGCACGGAGAGGCGCCTCTGTGGATACCGCTGAAGCAGAGGCACATGTGAACAACAACTTTAAAGCAATCATCGAGGAAGGGGGACATAATCTATGAAGGTTTGAACTGTGAGAGTGTTTAAACAAGAGAGAAATGTGAGAAAATGTTAATGCCTGTCTGGTAAAAGTGTATAAAGTGTGTGGTGAGGGGTTTTACAGCCTTAAAACATATATAATGACTGTAAAAAATAAGGCATCGCAGATTTCACCTATTACGTGTTATTTTTAAAGTGTAACCGGTAACCGAGGGACCACTATACAGTTATTTTTGTGGTGAGAAAAAAAAGAGATCCACATATCTGACCTGTAACTTGGCCTGAGTGTCACCTGCTTGTCATTATTGCAATAGGCCTTCTAAGCAAACCAAGAAGATCTCCATGGAGACAGGAACTTGAAGACACTCCACCAGAAAAGTTATGCATTGGATCTTTCAATAACTGGCATAGAAATCAAAAACACACATTTAACATGCTCTCAGAGACTTCCATAAGGGACGATCAATGCGCTTTTGTACTCACTGTATTCATTCAAAGTATGCAGCGAGACTGTATGTATCACGTGTAATGTTGGCAGTTATTTACCTTCAAGCTTTGCAAAAGAACCTCACACCACTACCTCCAAACCAGACTTCAATTATCCATGGATTTACCCAAATTTTTAAATGTATACATATTAGTACTAACAAGTTATAAATCTGGCCCAATCTGAGTCACTTAGAGGCACAATTTAGACTAAAAGCACCACAGCTGCCGCAGCCAAAACCGACAAGAATATCTGGCAACCAACATGTAGCTGTGTGCAGTTTTTCTTCATTTCTTCATCAGATTCAAAGTTTCTCTACATTAATCTTAACTATAATTTTAAGCCTTGAGTTTTTGGTGGTGCTAAACAAAAATTCCAAGCTCCACTGGTAGTTTGCAACCAGTGGTGGAGGTAGATAAAGCTACTGTACATGATTTTCACTGTCTTAAAAACGTGAAAAACCGAAATAGTTCATTTTAAAATGGTTTGCAGTGTTCCAAAGTTATTCCTCAGTTACCTCAAGCATTCTGAGCATCCTAATTATTCACCTTGATGAGTTTATAAGCACTTTCACAACTTTCAGAGGGCACAGCAGAGTTAGCATGCTATCAATGCACTTACTTTAGAAACAGAGGTAGACAGTACACAGCGGACTTATTTTGACCTCAAGAGCTGCTTATACAATATACATATGTACAGGGGCATGACAAATTTTGCTCAGATACATGGAAATAGTTTTGGTACAGGCTCTTTTTTCGCAAGGATCTGCAGTTGCATAGTATTTCTACTGAAGTTAAATTATGAATTATCCAAGATTTACCCTATTAATGGATGTCACAATGCTGAATGAGTATAAGACAAAAACATTAAGGGATAAAATTAGTTGGAAAGTTTGGTTAAAGAGCCTCTACTTTTTTCCATGTATTGAGAATCTTTCCTCAGTACAGGTATATTGTATAAAGGGCTCTTGAGGTCAAATTAAGTCCACTGTGTACTGTCTGCATCTAATTATAAAATGTTTTGTCGCCCGATAATCAGAAAGTGAACTGTTAGCATGCTAAGTTGCTAACTTGATCGTCACGGCCTCTGAAAATTGTGTAAAGCAGCTATAAACTTATTGCGGTGAATAATTATGTTGCTTAGAATGCACAAACTAAGTGAGGGATAACTTTGGACCATTTCAAACCATTTAAAATGAACAAATTCTGTTTTTTATGGTGTTAAGAGAGTAAGAATCAGGTTTTAGTTGGTCATATCATCACAAATATTAAAAAGTGTGCAATTGTTCCTTCTCACATTAATCTTTACACTTAACTCTGACATTGTAACATCCTTAGTAAAAAATTTCAAATACATTGTCGTCAACCACCCTTAACAAAACAGCACTTTATATCCAACATCACTGTCAGTTTGTCCTCCATTTGTCTGTAACTGTTGCGCGACCCCTGACCCTGACTTTGGAGTTCCGTGGCGACCCATAATCCTCTTAGTCTGGACGTGAGCTGCGGTTTGGATGCCTGGTCATGCACGGAGCCCGCGGCCAAATGCTCAGTTGTCCCTGCCCTCCATCGCTTCGCTGATCCCACTAAACCGGAGCAACGCGAGAGGAGTGAAAATAAGTGTGTTTTTCTTAGAGATCTTTATGGAGCAGGGAGGATATAGAGAGGTGTGAAGCATGACTGCGACAACGTTAGCGGCGAATGCTAGCGGTAAACGTGAGTTCACAGACAATTGACGTGTTTATGAAGTTGAGAATTTTTAGAATAAAAGCGAATAAATTGCAGTCTGTGTTTGTTAGAGGGAATATTACGCTAGACTGACTTTTTGGAGCTTTCTACCAAGTTATAAAGTTGTTCCCTCATCAAAAAGATGCCTGAAGAGGTGCACTCTCCTGGGCACTATTTGAACTTTTGACTATTTGACTATTTGAACCTCTTTAGCAGTACGAGCCCCACACTTCTTCTGCAAGACTCAGCCCACAAGCAGAATCAAAAACAGTACACTATAACTTCACCAACCTGATGCGATGTGCAGTAGCTTCATTAGAAGAATACATGCTGATTATATCAGGATAGTGCTCTGAAGGTGGAGTGGCTTAGTGCGTGGAGCTAGGGGAGCAGGGATAAAACAAAACTTTAACTAATTAAACTTTTTTATATGTTGTTTTTGGTTCAAAACAATAAAAGGTAACAGGGATCTGTTTTATGTGTTAACAAAAGTTTTTGGGGTGAAAATTTGCAAGTGTATCTGAAGAAAAGCTAGAAATAATATTATATTTCTACTTTGTATCACCAAGGATTTATACTGGGTTATAAGCACATGTAGAGGCCACAGGGACAAACAACTGATGGGGTTCTACTGTAAAATTATGGTTTAGAAACAAGGTATTATGTCCGTTCCAAGTCTTGACAAATGGAAACAAGATCAGATGTTCAGTCTCATCCAAAGCTATTTGTGGGTTTCAGCTTCCTCTTATAGGGCACCATGTTGATGACGGTTGGCCATTTAAAAGATATATTTTGTTTGGAATTGTTAATTGCTATGGCAAAGGTCCTAACTTTTCATCATTCTGAAACCCATGGATATTCATATGTAGTCATTATCAAGATGGCAGATAAATGTCCCATTATTGAAGAACTTAACCCGGAAGACACCAACATTTTTCATAAATACAATTATTCAGTGCTTTAGCACGCTAAAACATGCAAAACTTGTTTAAAAAATAGTTTATATAGCATTTATGGTGCCAGCCATGGACTGAAAGCAATGTTCTTCTATAGGGGTTTTGGTTGGGTACATTTTTAATGCAGACTGGAAACTAGCTTGGAAACAGTTCTTACTCTGGGAACCATGACTAAAATGTAACACTTGTCTATACTTTTCATCATGTGGTCAGAGCTTATCAGCAGAGTATCTCGGGGCTGTTCTATCAGTCAGTAATGAGAGTTTGAGGGGGATCAGAAACCCCAAAGACAGCTCGCGGCCTGTTTGGGCCGGTTTCCTGGTACATAATGAGGTAGATAAGTGATACAGTGAGCTTCTGTGATGGGTTATTTATGCTAAGAGGCATCACCACAAATACGCAAGGTACTTTTAGGGGATTTTGCTGAGGTTGCAAGCTTTCAAGGTGCCCTATGTAACTTCTTTCTTTGGATGGAATGTTCCACTGTATAAACTTTATTTCCATGGAGATCATGCCAAGTTATAAGTCAGATTTGTGGTCAGCCTAATAAAAGGTAAGCTGTAATGTTCAAATTCGCCCAGCAGTGGGCAGGCCAATGTGAACAATATACAAATATAATACATTGCTTCAATGACATTCTGTTTCCCATACAATAGTGTCATATCTCGTAATCACAAAACACTGAGGCATAACTGTTACATTTTGGCCAAGGTCACATTTCGCACCTCTTAACAATAGCTTCTTTCACACAGGGTGTGTGACACCCACTCTGGGAGGATTTAAACACTGGTGTAATCTCAATTTGTGAGACTCTGCATTGGACTCTGCATTAGACTTTGCATTTGATTCTACTTAGAATTTTGCTGTACGCTGCCTTTAACCCGACTGTACAATAAAGATCTACAGAACGATTCCCATGCCTCTACGCCTGTTCTTCATGCAACAGAACAGAAACCGACACCAATCACAAAGCAGCACTGAGGTTTGGAAGCCAAAGATAAAGTCCCCAGACTAACCAAAACAAATATGGCAACACTGACAGACATACATGGGTATATTTTAGTAAAAATACAGCTTTTGCAGAAGGTATTCTTTGTGCATTTTTGGACTGAGAAGATATCTTTGCTCTTTTCTCAACTGGAAGTAACGAAGTAACAAATATCTCTTGCTGGTTGGTATGTGATAATCATACTTGCTCCATTGAGACACAAGACACACACCGTAACAAAACACTTTTCTGAAACTTTGAGCTATATTCCAACCTCGCCCAATTCATATAATCTATCTTAGATCATGAATTATTCGTCCTATCAGGCGTCAGGTGCGGATATCGATACGGCCAGGGGCAGTTTGAGGGATGGCCAAAGATCGTGCAGGAGCATTGGACCAAAGGATTAACACACGTTTTCTCAGAGCAGCTAATAACGTATTGTGTCAATGAGTCTTAGGCCTGTCACTGCCTCCAATAACAATGACCAATGGTGTTACCAGAACTATCCCCCACCCAGGGCTGGACATGAACTTTTGAGTTGTTGTCCTTGCAAACTAAACTTCAGAAGTATCAAAAGCTTGATGAATGTTCAATGTAGTTTCAAGTTGTGTGGGATGCTGTAGGACTGCGCCTTACAATGAATTATACTACGGTTGTTGGAAAACCATTCTTTTTACGCTACTATAGACAATGACAAAATATTTTAATCTACACCAAAAAAACAAAAACATTTGCCAATCTGAATACTGACTGTCTGTATCACTCATGTACAAATCTTGCATCTTATCAGTTACAGCTGTTCTTGATGCTAAAAAGAAATACCTTGAAAAACATGCATTCTTACATAGAGCTGCATCACCTCTGCACGGATCTTACCTGCAACTTGACCTGGTCATTACCTGCTTGTGTCCATCTGATAGATAAATTACTTGTCATGGGACATATCAGGCAAAGCAATGACATCTTAATAGAGACAAGCTGGTAACACTCCTCCACCAGAACAGTTCCTCAGTCCATCTAGAAGTAGTAGTGTCATAATGCTAAAATTTCAAACTCAATTTCCGTACTAAGGAATAGACTTGATACTTGATACCCATTCCAATACCATGATGATAATAATAAAAAAGACTCTGTATTTAGACGATAGAATGTGGTTTTCAGCATTAAATCATAGTACTTTCTTGTATATTACCATGTGGCCTTATATCTGTGTACTTCCTCAGTCATCCAGGTAGATTCCATAGTGCTCCATGGGTGAATACTAGTCTGTGTGGTCTTATACTAGTTATGATACAAATCAAGGTCATTCTAAAGCTGTTCAGAAAAGGTAAATATTTATGTGGTTGACATGAATAAATTTAGTTTCAAAACTAGTAGTATCTCATTTTCCATACTTCTGACAACTGTACCTATAAGGTCTCACCCCCTACCAATTATTAAGAAAAAAATAACTTTAAGAAAAAGACATGCATTGTTTCCTTCGCTAAGTTCTGTCAAATATCGGCAGGACGCTCTCGTAACGCGGCTCTTTAATCACGGGGTTCTGGTTGAAGAAAGAGGATCTTCTCATAGCAGGATTAGGGGCATTTGAGTGGCTTTTATGTTGAAGCGTGTTAAAGCAGGAGCAGCTGGACAGAGATTGGACCGCTCCTCTGGTTAACCGCACTGACCTGTTACAGATGTCATGGTCACCGCAAGAATCCCAGACAAGAGAGGAGACGACGCAACCAGTGACTTCATGTGCTAATGAGGGGTTATGTGGTTTATATGTGAGGATATAGGAGGATCGACTAATACGATTGATTTTGCGATGACATGTTATTTAGGGAAAGCCTAAGATAAGCTATTTATTTTCATGCGTATCAGCTTCCTGTTATATGCAACATTTTTTCCCCCCATTTAAAATATATAATATTCACTAAGGTAATTGGCAACTGTTCTAATTTCTCATTCTGAAACCAATGGATACCTGGATAGATGGATACTTGATATAAAATTATAATAGGTAGGGATGTCCTCTCTCCATAATGTGCACAACATTACTTGTACTAGCTTAGCCAAGACTGAATGCTTTTCCTATATTACACAAATAAAAAATGTCTGAGATTTTGTCCAGTCTCCATAAGTTCCGAGGGGAGTGATTGACAAGCAGATTCGCCAATCAGACAAGCGAACATCAGATCATGTCAAAAACCAAAACGGCAGCTTATGTCTAAAAAAGAAAGAAAAATAGCACTTGAAATTTCATTCTGGTTGTGTAGACTGGTCTTAGTGGATTTTTCTAGTAGGGGGTCCACAGTCAATTTTTTCATTTTTTTTTTTTTTAACATAACTTTATTTCTTTGCCAGGAATTTTCCACACTATGATATTTAACATATATATCTTGCATTACTTTAAATCTTGGAAACATTCATTCATACTTACTGTAGTTGACTCGCTTCTACACAGATCTGGCCAGTAACTGGTGGAGTTGAAGGATACAGAAAGGACCCGTACTGTGTAACATTCCAGGCAAAGTATTAACATCTCTACTGAAACAAGCAGGCCCTTCACCAGAAAAGTTACACAGTGGACCTTTAACAGCAACTTCCTTAAATGCTATTATTGCATTTTCATTGTTGTTAGGTCATGTGATCTGTGGTAGTAGATATTAAACACTCACCTGGACTTCACCCCGCTCCTGTATAAAGCACAAACCAACGGATATCAGGTGGACCAGAGGGGAACTCAATACTGCATGATAAGAGCTGGGCTAATCCTCTTAAGACACTATAGTACTCCCAAACAGCTACTACACAGCTGTTTGAACTGCTCTTAACCAGCCACAGGTAGAAGGAGAAGTTTAATATGTTTACGATAAATTTTCCATACATTTTTCCCATAGAATATATAAACCATTAAGTTAAGTTAAAACATGTTGCTGAATTTTTAGATTTGAATTATTTTTTGGGATTGAAACCAACCGTGTTATGTTTTTCAACTTTTGTTATTTTAATTTTCTATGAAGAAAATTAATGGGAAATTTACAGGGCTCTGAAGTGGGCAGAACCTCTAAGTATGATGTCGTTTGAAAATTATAAACCCCCTGCCGAAACCAGTCATTCTCAAGAGAAACTCAAAGACTATGAAGGATGTGTCTCCATGTGTTGCAGCCGAAGATTTCAGTTGGAGCCAAGGTTGAGGTTCCGCATTGAAAACCTGGGTCTGATTGAGTTCCACATCGACTCCTACCTTTTAATCCTAACAGAAGCATGAGACACATCATTTGCAAGTATGTCAGTGAGTATGCTTCCCCTCTAGTTGTGGTCTGGAAGAACCACAGTTTGAGAATCTGCACAGACTTCAGGTGGTTGAATGCCTTCACTGTAAAGGATGCACACCCGCTCCCAAGCAGATTGCTTCACAGCTCTCGGTAGCAACGCATTTTTCAGCACCATGGATCTTACATCTGGGTATCTTGGTTTTATAATACCTCCATGTGTGAAGAGGACAAGCGCTACAAATCCTTCAGAACACCTGTTGGGCTCTACAAATACAACAGAATATCCCAAGGTCTGTGTAATAGCCCCTCTTTCATTTACATGATGCTGAGTATCTTTGTAGACCTCAACTTTACCAGCCTGCTCTGTTACCTGGGCGACTTGCTGGTTTTTCCCCGGACTGAGGAGGCTGCAGGTAGTGTTCCAGAAGCTGAGAGAGAACAACCTCAAGTTGAGCCCAAAGAAAAAATAGGTTTTTGCGACATATTATAGACGAGAAAGGAGTGTCCATGGACCTATCTAAAGTCTCCATCATCTCCCAGTTGTCCAAAAAGCAGACCATTTGTTCTATCCATGGATGCATCCTTAGATGGCCTATCACAGGTTGCTGTCGGTGAAGATAAAGCGTGTCCTGTGGCGAACATGCCAGTAAGATGGGATACTGTATAGAGAATGCAAAGATTTGACTTGGAACTTGGCCAGGTGGTGTCACCTTCGTGTTTCAGTGGTGACATGTTTAATTCCAAGTACAGCAATAACATCTCCATCAAGAGAAGCAGGTGGCTTACATTGCTTTTTTTTTTTTGTTTTTCAGTAAAAAGTTATCTAAATTTTCATGTCAGGAAAAATCGCTTCAAATATGTTTCTAGGCCAGACCGTGTCATGCCAATGGGAACCTACCAACCTTACTAGCTACAAGTACTTTTTGACTGCTAATCCAAATAAACTGAGACTTGGCCAGGCAAAAGTGCGCACAAACATCCCAGTAGGTAAAAACACTGTGGTTCATGGTTGCTTTCCTGTGAAAAAGGTCCAGAGCTTCATTCTCTATTGTTCAGCCATCAGAAAACACTCCTTACTTTGACTTGTGCACCAAAAAGACGCGCCAAGAGTCCACAGAAGAAGGAAGGGGCTGGCACATTCTGAAAGTTGACTGTGGCAGACTGGACTCCAGTTTGTGTGGAAGCCTTTAACAAACAATACAATGAGCAGTGATTGCCGATCCCAACTTGAGCAGACCATTTGTTCTGTCTGTGGATGCATCCTTAGATGGTCTATCACAGGTTGCTGTCGGTGAAGATAAAGGGTGTCCTATGGCGAACGTGCCAGTAAGATGGGATACTGTATAGAGAATGCAAAGATCCAGCAACCAAGGTTAAAACGTTTCAGTTTGCTTTGCCAGCTAGTCTTAAACACAAAGCTTTAGAAGGTGTCCATGATTTGGCAAGTCGCCAGAGCCAAACAAGAACCCTCCACCTTGCCTGCCAGCGCTTTTATTAGCCAAATATGGAGAGAGACATGATTGAGTATGTTCGCTGCTGTCCATGTTCAGTCCTCGCCAAGACCCCCGCTGCTTATGCTCCATTAGAGAGTATGAAGACCACCTATGGAACTGGTCTGAATTGATTTCTGGTCTGCAGAGGATAAGAACAAGTGCTTTGCGGATGTGCTGGTGGTAACAGAGCATTTCACCAAGATGACACATGCCTAGCAAGTGGCCAAGAAACTCTGGGACAATGTATTTTGTGTGTGGTTTACCGCAAAATATACATTGTAATCAAGGGACCAACTTTGGTTAAAAAATTAATAAGTCATTTTGTTGGATGAGAACCATAGGGAAGCAACTACAAATGCCTATGATTATCCCAGACAGTTGTTTCTCAGTCATGACAGAAAAGATGTTCTTCACTCATGGTTCAAAATTAGGTACACACTCTTAAATATTAGTATTAAACGGGCACTATTTAACTTTTCTAGTGGGAGATATGGAGATGGGGTCTGGAATGTTTCACAAATGGCATTTAACTTGTGTCTCTTGATTTAATTACAGTGTTTTTTCATAGCCAAAAAAGACTGTGAGCTAGCTCGCCTCTCTACAAATATGACTTGGAACTTGGCCAAATGGTGTCACCTTCTTGTTTCCATGGTGACACGTTTAATTCCAAGTACAGCAATAACATCTCCATCAAGAGAAGCAGGCGGCTTACATTACTTTTTTCTTTTTTTTTTTTAGTAAAACGGTTATCTAAATTTTCATATCAGAAAAATAGCTTCAAATATGTTTCTAGGCCAGACCGTGTCATGCCAATGGGAACCTACCAACCTTACCAGCTACAAGCACTTTTTGACTGCTAATCCAAATAAACAGAGACTTGGCCAGGCAAAAGTGCGCACAAACATCCCAGTAGGTAAAAACACTGTGCATAAACTCTACCCAGCACCAGAACAATGGGCCAAAGGGTGCCGTCACGGAAGGCTGCAGGTCGGGTCGGGTCGCCAGTGTTATCATAACATAGGCTAAAGCAGCGCTAATGTGGGAAAGTGCTCAGAGAGACTCAAGTCCGGCCAACAGAATGAAAACGTACCAGATTTTTACGGATGTTAAATGGAGTCGTAAATGTCCGGTCTGAAATCTCACACAGTCACGTCAGCCCCGCAGTAAGCTGCATGACGAAAGATAAAAAGAGAAAGGTAATGTAAAAAGTTTTGGGGACTAAGAGATATGAAATGAATGCGTATTGGAGGAACTTGAGGTAAAGGAAGCAGTTTTCTGTTATTACTGCAGTTCAAATGATCTCTTGCACGTGCAAATTGTAGCAAAAGCAGGAGAGAGGACCAAATTGCTAATATTTGAGTAGTAGAGTGCATTACTTCTGAATCAGGGGTGTAAAAAAACATGTTAGCATACTCTTGACTGCCTCTATTGTTTAAATGTCTGGGGATGGATAAGATCTGAGGATGGATCCAGATAAAAACATTAGATACTATTCTCTGCTCTGCAAAAGAAACCCTGACCTAAAACACAGAGATACACTATATGACAAAAAAAAAAAAAAAAAAAAAGGCATCTTCTGACTGTACTTAAAGGGCCCATATTATGCTATTTTCAGATCATAATGTTTCCTCATCACAAACACACCTGGAGTTTTGTTTCATTCACACATGTTTAACTCACAAACCTTGCATATTTAGGCTGAGCTTTGGAGATGTAGACAGACTAATTACAGTATAAAAGGTTACTCAAACATGTGTAAATGAACTACGTTTGCGGTGATGTAACGACATTATAACATATCTTAAAGCTTACAAGAGTCAATGTTGAGTAACATAGGATCTTTAAGCCTGGACATTGCTTTTCACTCACCAGAAACTTAACACACTGGGAAACTCTCTCATCCACCTCCGAAATATTCGCTCATATTAGCATGTTTCTCCATTGCAGTGACAAGTTACATCTCATCACATTACAACACTAGCATAACTGTAGCCAAATTGGACAGAGAGCATAAATAAAACCCAAAGTGGTCTCCTAATTCTCGTTTAAAGTCCCCGTATCACCATTTAGCCAGTCCGTATCCATCTCTCTCCATACCGTTCCCACTGTGCTGTAGCTGGGGACTCCTCTTTATTAAAACGTCATGTTGGCGGTTCAGAATCATCCCGAATTCGTCACCACAATCACCACAGTCTGGATCCAATCAGCCCAATCACAAGTGCTCCAGAAACGTCAGAACAAATGTGCGCTCGGAGGAAAGCAGCTAGCTAAAATGATGACCGCGGTAAAACAGAGCGTACCCCAGTGAGCAGTTAGTGCGGCACAAGGGTAAACATGGAGGAGTGAGGCTGGGTTATGGATGCGGAGGACCGGAGGGGGTTAAGCACCTGTGGATAGTGTTAAAGTGGACGTATCACGCATTGTTTTATGGGGTTTTAAACAAGCAAGTGGTCACTTTCACATTTGTATTTGGGATTTTTTGGGAAAAACTAGAATTTAATAGTAAGTTTGCATTTCCAAGGGAGTAGATGTGTAAGCAGAGTAGAGCCGCTGCTCCTCCACGTCGAGAGGAGCCAGCTGTGGTGGCTCGGGCATCTGCTCAGGATGCCTTCCGGATGCCTCCCTAGAGAGCTGTTCTGAGCATGTCTCACTGGGAAGAGGCCCTGAGGAAGACCCAGGACACGCCGGAGGGACTATGTCTCTCGGCTGGCCTGAGAACGCCTTGGGGTCCCAACGGAGGAGCTGGAGGACGTGTCTGGGGTGAGGGAAGTCTGGGAGTCTTTGCTTAGACTGCTGTCCCCGCGACCCGGCCCCAGATAGCATGCTAGTTGTTGTTGTGGTCTTGTGGTGTCATGGTTTGAAAACAGTAAAAAAATGATAAAACTCTGTTGCTGCTTCGTGAGATTCAACTTTTTCCAGTAAATATTGTGGTTGTGTCTTCAAGCAAGACACCATAACTGTGAGTTTGTGAGTGATGGTGATCAGAAAGGAAGTTAGTGCAGAGTACCACGCAATTTTCTTTTAATCAGTCTCAGGGCAGCTGTGGCTATAGAAGTGACTTACCGCAAACAAATGTGAGGAGTGAATGAATAATGTGTTTCTATAGTTCGAGAAGCTTTTCAAAATGTTAAGAGCAATATAAACCACTGGAGTTTTCCCAACAAAAATCGGATAGAAACAAACATTTTAGAGACAAGTTTGAAGTTGTAGTGCATTGTTTTTATATGTGCACTGCTTTTGTATATTTATCGAAAATTACCACATGGGAGCATGGCCTTGTGGATTGAGCGTTGGATACAATCGTACTGCTGACTGTAAGGAGAGTTTGAATAGGGCCCGAGAGAGATCATGTGTATGGCTGACATATAAAACCTCTTCAGGCATGTTTTTGGTGAGGGGACATTATAACATGGTAGAAAGCTACAAAATGTTTATTTTGTATAATACCCCGTCTTTCATTTCTGGTCTGTTCCTGTTTTAAGAGGCTCCATACCCACCCACCGTTTAGGACACTTATCTGTTATGACATTATGCTGCAGTGGTACATTTTTTCAGCCTGTCCGGTCTACACCTGCAGCAGAAAGGGGCCTCATACCCACCTGTGACCAATCAGCGGTCCACAGAGAGCAGGCAGAGAAAATCCTAAAATCAGCGCTCTTTTTGATGCCCTCCCAATGCTCTCATCACCTGTGACTATTTAAAGGGCCTGCTCCCGATTTCTCTCCATGTATGTATTTGAGCAGAATTTGCCTTGTCTCGGTACAGATATACTCTCGAAGCAGCTCTTGAGGGCAAAAGCTCGCTATGTATGTTTTCAGGAGTCAGGAAGTGCGCAGTTAGCATGCTAGTTTGGTTAGCATTGCCCAGAAGAGAAAAAACTCCGATCTGGCCTCTGAAAGTTGTGAAAAGTGCTTATAAACTCATTGACGTGAATAATTAAGAGCCTCGGAATGCATGAGGTAAGTGAGGAATAACTTTAGACCACTGCAAACCGTTCAAAATGTTAGTTCTGTTTTTTTTCACGTTGTTAAGGCAGAAAAAATCAGGTACAGCACCTCTAAAGACGAGAGGTGTGTTCTCAGTACATACTAGAGACAGGTCAATGGAATTTCCTTTTGCTGATCCACTGCTCAATACTAATTTGATATCTTCAAGGTTATAAAGAATGCTATTATCTGATGGAGACAAAATGCATTGAAATTGTTCATTTTAGTGGTGATGTATTGGGCTAAAATGTGTTTTGTCCCAGTACAGATAAATTGTATAAGCAGAATAAGTCCTCTGTGTATTGTCTGCATCTGATTGTAAAGCATTTTGTGGTCTGCGTACAGTGGTGTATGAATGTGTGTGCGAGTGGGTCAGTGGTTCCTTGATGTAAAGTGCTTTGAGTGCCTTGAAGGTGGAAAAGCGCTGTATAACAATGTGACCATAAATAAGAGAGAATGCATTCCCATAAGGTAATACATCAACTCTTCTGTGTTTGTCAAATATAGATGAACAATTATTTTGATTCACAGTGGGACAGATTAGAAGCACTAATTCACATAAAATATGCATTCTTTTGTGATGGTGAGATTGTTAATTGGCTGATTTGACCAAAAAATGTAACAAACAACCTCCTTACTGTAGTATGAAATGCTTAAAGGACCCTTGTTACACCATTTTCTGATCTGTCTTATAATGTTGTTTCCTCATCACAAACATACCTGGAGTTGTGTTTTGTTTCATTCACACAAATCCTGCATATTTCAGCTGAGTTCTTCTCTCAAACAGGAAACTCTGTTCCACCTTGTGATGTCATGCGGTAATACAGGAAGTGCTCCACTGTGTTGGATGATTTCAACCCTAAAATTGCCAATATCTACTGAACAAAAGGTAAAAAGGTACCATTTTATGACCTCACAAGGTGGAACAGAGCATTCTGAGCTTTGGAGATGTAGACAGGCTAATAATAAAGGATTCCTCAAACATGTGAATCAAACAAAACAGAACTTCAGGTATGTTTTTGTTATGACATGGTTTATGACATGGTTTAAAACTCACAACAGTCAATTCCATGTAATATAAGGCCTTGAACTATTCCTCTGTGGTCTTGTAATGCAATCTGGTGGTGTCACTTACTTCTCTCTGTAAAGATAGAAGCAATAACATCATAGAGACAGGCACGTACCTGACCCTCCACAATTAAAAAGCCATAGTATAGTGCACCTTTAAGTTTGAAAAAACCTCAAAAACCTAGAAGAGAATATTCCCCAAATGTGCTTAATAATCCAGGTGTTAAGTGTTGCAATAACATAGCAAATATATTCTTCACAGCTCGCAGGTCATGTCAACAGGAGTGGCTTTGATAAACCTGTAGAATCCATTGAACCTGGTGTGTTTGAACGCTCTCTGTGGGGTGGGAGCGTTGTGTTTGCAGACCCAGGCCCTGTTTGCCCAGGATCAGAGCACAGTGCTGGGTGAAAAAGGGCTAAGCACCTTCACGCCTCACTCCCACAGGCAAACAAAGAGCTGTCACATCCTCACCACACTAATGAAGTCCTGCTATAATCCACACAGAGAGCCAAGGGTCAGCCAAGGCCTACAGATAGGGCTGCAAGATGAGTCGAAATCATAATTTGAATGGGCATAATTAGCACATCAAGTACAAACAACAGCTAGTTTAGTTTAGTTTTAGATCTGTACAAAAATGTTCTGTAATGTGATTCTTGAAATAGTTTGTGAGTTCATATTTCAGTCTTTTTGGCAATTCTTCTGGATGCGTTTAAAAAGTTAACTTTGAATAGAATCCTGTTACTAAAACTTAAATCGCAAATCTTATCGCAGTTGAAATGCTTGTCAGAAAAATCTCAATAAGGTTCTTTTCCCCAAATCGTTCAGCCCTATTACACAGTATTTTAGTGTGAGATGTGATTTTACAGCGTTCTAAAATGCTAACTAGCTTAAATACACACAGAGAGAGATGGGGTCAAAAGACTAGGTACAGAGACACTTTCACAGAACTAAATTAACTTTAACTGCTATAGAGAAAAAAATGCACCAAATAACCAAAAATAAAGACAGCCAGGCATCAGTGGTAAATATGAGTGGCCCTAAACAACTACCTTGTGGCGCACAATAAACTAATAGCTATATTGTCTGGTTAATACATTTTATTGACTGATTAACACAATTTAAAAGACAGTATTATCTTGTTTAATGTAAAATGTACAGCTTCTTTGCCTCTTGACAGCGACAGGCTCATCCTCTTGCTGGTTATAGAACAAGATCCTGGTTCAAGAGGGACTTGGAATGGAGGTGTTACCAGTGCTTTTGAAGGATGCCGTATATTGTCTTCGGAAATCTTTCTTGAGTTGAGATTGTTTTTTTTTTTTTATCTATGCCGTGCTATGAATAGAATAAGGGATCCCTCAGAACCACAATGCAACCTTAAATATTTTTATTGAATGTAAAAGACTTTATGCAAAAAACACGATTCCTGTGCTTGTCCTGCTTGTTGTTTGTGTAAACTAAAGAGAACACGCCAGAGTCTGCTAGGATCATTGAGGCCATTTCACAAATATCTCACAGTTGGAGAGTAAACCTATCATTTAAAGTGAATGTTTGGAGGCCAGTTTCCTGAAGTGCAGCAGGTCTGACGTCTCCACTTTTCTTGTAGTTGCTTTTTGCTGGTGGTGCAGTTTTAGTGAGGTTTGCTGAGGTCTGCCAATGTTTACTGTAGGTTTTCTCTCCGTTGTTTCGAGATAAAGAATCACTTCATCACAAAAAAGTATTAAATGGAACAAGTGCCGGTTGAAGGATATGGGATTTCTTCGACCCAGGCATTCTTTAGTCTGACTCTATTCTGTCAATACTTCCACATTGATTTAAACTGTAAAAGTGTTTTTTGTATATGGAGGTTGAAACAAAACTAACAGCAAGGTCCACTACATATTTTTGGTGGAGTTCACGTCACCATGGGGTTACTATTGATTTGCACAAAATGTTTTACAGTATGGCATTAAACTTGTGTTTATCTAGCAATGCGTATTTTGTATTGAAAAACATACATACTTACTGTGAGCAGGATAATCTCGCACATATAACATCACCATGGAGACAAATACTTTTATTGCCATACTCTAACCAGCAACATCTCCATGGAGACAAACAGGGAGCATATTTCCTAGCAAAAAGGTTACATAGTTCAGCTTTAAAGCCCCAATGTGTAAGTTTTTAGCCAAAAAATAGTGTTTATTGCATTGAAAACCATAGGGCCTTACTATGAGCGAGCTTGCATCTCCACAAACCTGACTAACATACCCTCTTAGTCCTTCCTCCTTGTTTCCATGGAAATATTGTACCTTTGGCTATAATCTTCCACGGTAGAGCATAAAACGTATCAAGCCCTATGGAGAATGTTCAGAAGTATGGCTTTAGCTTTTTTATTTTCATGGACTCATCTTAAAAAAAACACTACATTAAAAATTGCTTTCAAAATTAAGACTGCTAAACCCACTGAAAAGATTAGAGTCGTGAGAAAAATCTATTTGTACCAGGCAACACAATGGGTTGTTTATCCCCGTAACCGAACCCTAAATCCATGATCAGAGTCTGGACTAGTGTAGTGTGGAGGTGCCATAAGGAGCATAATCACTCCACCAGTACCTTCCCTCACTGCGGCACACAGATGTATGGATCCATGGCTAACAGCAGGTGTGGCCCCTCCCTGGTTCACTCTGCAGGGAGGAGCGGGGAGGAGGGTGATGGGGTAGCGGCCTGGTAGCGGTCTCAAAACCTGAGCGACCTTTAGAGGAAGTTGCCCATCTCCATTAGCTCCCATAGATCTGTATTGATCCACATTGACGACGATCACAGCTCTCCATTTCTACGCTGCTACGGCTTTTAACTCAGCCGGGAGTATGAAATAAACTATGGTAACTTTTAGCTGTTATAGTTGATGGAAAGCACAGAAGGGTGATTGAGGGTTGTATCCTGGAAATTGTGGAAATGGTTGGAACTGTGGCATAGTGATGGGAAAATATTTATCCAGAGATGGTAAGGCAAGGCACAATATAGTACACAAAGTGCTTAACAGAATAAGAAAGACATTAAAATCGCACAAATCAAATAAAATTACCATTAAAACAGAAGAGTGCAGAATAAAAACCTTTCAGTCATATGCACAGCTAAACAGAACAGTTTTGAGCCTGGATTCAAACATTTTCAAAGTAGAGGCCTGTCTCACATTTTCAGAAAGACTGTTCCAGGTTTTAGCTGCACAAAAGTGAAATGCTGATTCTCCATGTTTAGTCCTGACTCTGGACACCAGCAGGAGGCCGGTCCCTGAAGTCCTCAGAGTGTGAGATGGTTCATATGGCACTAACAGATGTACTTTGGTGCTGGTCCATGGAGAGACTTGTTCACAAGCAGAGCTGCTTTAAAGTCTTTTCTCTGAGCCACAGGAGCCAGTGCAGAGACCTGAGCACAGGACTTATGTGCTCGTACGTCCTGGTTCTGGTCAGGACCCAAGCAGCAGCGTTCTGAATGTACTGCAGCTGTGTTAAGGCTCGTTTGGAGAGGCCAGTGAGCAGGCCGTTACAGTATTCTAATATACTGGAGACAAATGTATGGATAAGTTTCTCTAAGTCTAAGTCTCTTTCTGGTTTTGACAGTATACCTTTGATTTTTGCAATGTTTTTGTAGATGGTAAAAAGCTACAGATGTGGCTGTTAAAGTTCAGCCAAGTTAGTTTTTGCAGAAAAAAAAGTGACTGTATTAGTCAATGTAAATGAGAAATACTTTGAAGTGTACTATTTATAACCTATAACTAAAAGTAGGTTGATGTCTAGTTTTTGGAAAAATTCCCTTTGCAGTGCTATTTTCTTAAATTTATTAAAAGTAAAGCACAACGTGATGCTAACAGATGAAGAAATTATAGCAATAAAACTGGCTGTGGGTACATGTACACTCAAAATCAAAAAGACTATTATCAGATTTTTTGGAGTTATAAGATAATTAAAATAACAGATAAACAGCAAAATCGTCTATTTCTTTCTGATCAGGGTCCTTCTGAATACTCACATCAGATGTAGTTGTTTGCATGTCATTTCAATCATTTTAAAGCTGCAGAAATCGGATAATAATAAAATTTTTGGTGTGCGTGTTAACTTAGCCACTGGTTATAGCAAAATGATTATATTTTATGCTTAGTGAGACACCTTTAATATGAATTTATGAGTATATTATTAACACAATTACATGAAATGATGACAGTAAAAAAAACTGCTTAAATTGACAAAAGCATGCAAATTGCCCATAGAGATACTTTATCCCAAACACTATGAAATTAAAACTAAACTCATGTATTTGCAAAAGTTGTCTGGCTCCAGTACAGATAATAGTATAAGCAGATGTTGAGGTGAAAAAAAAAGTTTGCTGTATGCTATTTGCATCTAATTAGAAAGCATTTTATTGTCCTATAATCAGGAAGTGTGTGTATTAGCATGCTAAGTGTCCTCTCTGGTCTCGGAAAGTTGTGAAAAGCACTTATAAACTCATCACTGTGAATAATTAGGATGCTACAAATGCATAAAGTAAGTGAGAAATAACTATGGACCACTGCAAACAGCTTAAAACGATCTATTTTACACTATACTGTCAGGATACTTTGGCGTGAACTTTGACATTTTGAAATCTTCATTGTTTAACATTAGACTTAGTGGAAAAAAAACACCAATTTAATTATTCTACAAATATCCACCAAAACTCAGACCACCAAACTCTCAGTCTGTTGTTGTTTTGACCAGTGGCGCAGACAAAGGCGACGTGTCCGGACCGGCTGAAACCCGAGCCTAAGTGGTCCAAGGTCCAGAATCAAAGGAGGGTCAGATGAACTGTGATAAACCTGCTTCTGTCTTCTGTCTATTTACTTCTATTTTAGCTACAATACGAAACCACCAACAGCATTCATTCAATTAGGACGTGACTAGGGCAGCTTATAAACTCCAGCTTATAACATTAAAGACCAAAGAGCAGCGCTTGAGGTCATTGAGCTGCCATTGTTGGGTAGATTTCCTGTGCAGACTGCTACTGATAAGGAGCTGTACAAAACACAGTGTACGTGTAGTGGAGATAAACCAAAAACAGGTGGATTTGGGCTGATAAGTTTATGGATTGTAAATGAGTTATGATCGATTAGTACTCTATGGCTGAAAGATGACAATGTGCAGTTGTTGTAAGGACATCTTAAAGGGCTACAGTATATTATGTACATTTTTGATCAATGTTATAATGTTGTATACTCATGCTAAACATACCTGAAATTGTGTTTTGTTTCATTTACACACACAAACCCCGCATATTTAGGTAAAAAGTAAGAGCAGATCTTGGTTAGTGTAAGGTTAGTTCCAAATACTATCTAAAAAAAAAACTAAACCATACATAAGATAGATGGTATAATCCCTCATTCATATTCTGAAATGTTTTTTACTTTATACATAAGCTAATATAATTTTTTTCAATATTTAAATAGGCTTTCTTTGATTTTTTTTTTTTTTTTTGTAATTTTCTTTCCCCAGTGTTCTAAAAGGGTCAAAATTCAAATTCAAAATTGGGTCAATATCAGACCGAATACTTGAAATGACCTTGTTCTAGTTTTCATCTTTTAAAGTCAGTAAAAATCATGCACTTTTTGTTAGCATACAGTATTTGTCTTGCTGCTGTGGCTGGTAACTGATATTTGCCATTACTGTACCAATATTTGGCTTTTTAAAGAGCCTATATTACGTTATTTTTTGATCTATGTTATAATGTTGTTTCTTCAGCAAAACCATACCTGGATTTGTTTTGTTCTTCTCTCAAACTGAAAATACTCTGTTCCACCTTGTGATGTCATGTGGTAATACAGGAAGTGCACAACTGTGTTTTTAAACTTCATACACCTTGACCAGAATCATTTGGATGATTTCAGACTTGGAATTGCCCATCTTTACTGAACAAAAGGTAAAAGGAGAAGTTTACCTGAAAACTACCGCTTCATGACATCACAAGGTGGACCAGAGCATTTTGAGCTTTGGCAAATGTAGACAGACACAGATGCAGGATCTTTTAAATCAGGGGTGGGCAAACAACGGCCTGGGGGCCACATATGGCCCATTGGTCTTATTAATCTGGCCCGCCGAACATGACCAAATTATGGCGCACTTCAGCTACATCAACCTTGTAACTCTCTTATTCTCTTATCAGCCCTTCTGCAAAAAATTGTTTATCAAAGAAAAGAAAAGTGGATAGTGAGCACTGAGTTTTTAATATGGAGTGGGACAACAAAAAAATTTTTCACGAAAGTCCAAGTACCAAGGCAAGTTTGTTGCTGGCATTCAAATTAGCAAAAGCTAGCAAGCCTTTTTCCGAAGGGTAGTTTTTAAAAGAATGCATTTGGAAAACAATTTGTACTTTCATGCTTTGCTACATGTTACAGGCCAAATCTCTAATGTAAAATATACATACATACATGCATACATGCATACATGCATACATACATACATACATACATACATACATGCATACATGCATACATGCATGCATGCATGCATACATACATACATACATACATGCATACATGCATGCATACATACATACATACATACATGCATACATGCATACATGCATACATACATACATACATACATACATACATACATACATACATACATACATACATACATACATATCTGACCCAGCCCCTCTGTAAAATTTTAGAACCCAATGTGGCCTGTGTGTCAAAAAGTTTACCCACCCCTGTTTTAAATCCATCCAGCAAGGTCCACAAATTTAAGTTGAAGTAAATATCACAAATAATGAGTAAAAATAATGACAAATTGTATCTATTTATTTCTATTTCCATATTTACTCATGAATAAAAAAAAAAAAAACAAATGTGACGCACTGAAGAATCTGGGAATGGCACATGGGCACAAAGAATGGGGTGGCATTGGTAAAATATTGGTATCAAATACCTGCTTCAGGTATCAATATTGACCAATACCACTTTTTGAACCCAACACCAAAGTTCACGTTTCAATTTCACTAAATAAATTCCACTCTGCAAATATAAATTACTGACTTTTCAGCTCAACATAAACTCCACTGTATTTTTCCACCCTATTTATCAGTCACACATAATTTGGCTGAAGCTTTGTACCAGCAGTTAGCGTCCAAGGGTTGGGGCACTGTTTGTGTGTTCTCATGGATTAAATAAGCTTTAGTAGACAAAGAGAAGAAAACACGTCTCTTTATAGTGTTTGAAACCCCCTTTGAATGTCTCTCAGTCACCGCCTCTGTCCAAACATCAGAGGCATGAGAGAAGCATGTCAAATAATGGGAAAATGAGAAATGCAAAAATGGCCTTGGAAGAAAATAAAATAAATATTTGTCCTTTTGGAACGGCGCTTGAAAAGGAAGTGGTCAATTCTGGTTCGATAGGCAGGTCATTGTGGGAGTTGCAACTTGTCGTGAAGGATAGAACGTGAGATTGGATTGATTGCGCTGATTTTGTGTCCAGAACTGAACCCTTGCGTTTGCCTGTGATCCAGAATAAACACTTCTCCAACACTTTACGAAAAGTCTAGTCAGCGGTGAATCTCCTCAAGTTCAGATGGCCGTGATTGACAGGTGGATTAGCCAATCGGGGACATGCATGGTCTGTCAATGTCAAAACAAATCTGAGTACTGTTGCAATCTGAGGTGAGAGAAATTTGTCCAAAATGATGGCTGACCAGTGAGCTCCGTCTTTTCACATGTGTCACTGAAATAGACCAATCAGATGGGATGGCCACGTTTGAACCTGGCTCGAGATGCAGCGAACGACGTGGTGACCAGACTGATATCCCTTTGTATAAAAACACAGAGAGAGATATTCTGGACTTGCCAGGCAACCCACACGTTGGATTTTTGGCTCAAATTGATAGACCAGGGAGAAAAACAGCTCATAATACCACCCACAATATTTGCCTTATCAACTATAAGAACATATGAAATTAAATATTGCTGTTTTTAAAAAGCATAAAGAAGTGAATATCTGTGGTTTAGCAACACTAAGACCACGAAGTGACAGTGGCGCATTAGGTTGTACTTGCCTTTCAACCAGAACGCAGGAGGATCAGATCTGGCCTTATATTAAACTTTTGTGGACACTTTTACTGTCTTAAAAACGCTAATAGTGATGCTAAAGCTAACAGCAATTACAATGCTAAGGTGTACTTCCTGATTTTTGGACAAAAAAAGTGCTATTATTGGATGCAGACAGTACACAGCTGACTTATTTTGACCTCAAGAGCTGCTTTTATAATATCTCTGCACTGCAAGACAAATTTTGCTCAAATACATGGGGAAAAAATCAGGTTCTTCAATCCAGTGGGGAATTATCTGAGATGTGGAATTTTCAGTACGGCTTTAAACTCATCAATCTACATGGATACTCCACCAGGCCAAGTGACAGATCAGATATATGGAGAGTAAAGTCCACTTGCTGCATATTTTGCCTCTTTTGGGTTTATGGGGGAGGAGGAAACCCACCAAGACACAGGGAGAAACATGCAAACTCTGCACAGATAGGCCCAGGTATCGAACCCAGAAGCTTCTTGTTGTCAGGTGTGAATGGTAGCAACCCAGACACTGTGCTCCCAACAAGGCATGCTTTGTAGTGTAACACAAACATCGAGTCACATATTCTTTCATCATGTATTTCAAGAGCTAAACCTCAGAAGCTTTGATCGTGTGCACAAATGTTGATTTTTTTTTTTTTTTCACAGAAACATTTGAAAAAAATCTCTTGAGCAGCTCCTCCTCAGACAGAAGGCTTGATTAGAAGTGTTGTATCTGCTTATAGATCCAGAGTGAAAGCTAGGAGGAGTATTGACAGACCACAGTCAGATAATCCCTGAGCATTGCCCCCACTGAGAGATAAGCAGCACATCAGTGAAGAGAGGGTGAACAGGTTAGGGACGCCAGCTTTTTCTAGTCTAAGAAAGCTCCAACCACACTAAAAAATATCGAATTGTGATTTTTCTGGCAAGCATTGCAATGATGAGCGATTAGATTTACGAGATTCTATTTTTTTGTTTCAATAAGATACTGTTCAAAGTTCACATTTTGAACAGACAAACTAATACAAGAATCACATTTCAGAACAGGTTTGTACAGCTCTAAACTACAAGGTTAGTGGTTTGTATGCAAAATAAGACGGTATTTTGTTTGTGGAGGAAATTATGGTACTTCAAAACTGTGGCCTTAACCATTCGCTAATTGCATCTAATGAAACTATGATTTTGATTCCATTACAATTAATCTTGCAGACCTAGTGCAAATGCTCATTCTTGTTTCTAAGTCGAGAGGGCAATAACTGATTCCCCCAAGTGTATTCCGTATTTTGATTTACTTGATTACTTAACTTATTTAAGGAAAGTTTGCATGTTCTCCCCGTAGACTGTATAAAAGAGCAGATGGAGTGTGACGTCGCCCATGGTGTTGGCTCCAGCCAAATGAAGCTTATTGACGTTAGCCTCGATGAGCTTCATTTGGCTGGAGCCAATCAGGGCGAATTTGGAGCCCTGTCCCATATTTGGAAACGAGTATCATAGCAACCAAAGAGCGACTGCGGGGCCAGGTGGTTGAGGGTAACGCCTCCTGCACCGCTGGTTTAGCAGGGAGCGGGTGCTTAGTAACACTGTCAATCAAACCTGTTGCTAACTCTAGCGGGAGTGACCTTGAGGAAAGAAGGCACTGATTTGTTTGTTATTCGTTTTTTGAGATTTGAGAAGTCTGTTTTTCTATTTTGTATCTGCATTGTTACAAATCTACTGGAATAAAACTGTAACCATCAGTTATTCAACCCAAAAGCAAAAGATGTTCTACAAACTCACTCCAAGGGAGGTCACATCTCCACAGGTTAGGGGTCTTATTTATAAAGCATGTGTACATGACTTTCCACATTTAGTTTGTGATCTTGTAAAAGATCCCTTAGACGTGGAAATGGGCATCCCAGCCGAAAGTTCTGAATTTTACGTGTGTTGAGGCTTTTAGAGGTCAGACAGAAATGAACAAGTCTGAGGAGGTTTGTGGTTTTTTGTTTTTCTTCTACGTACACTTTTGGTTAGAATTCTACATACAGTCTAATATATGAGGCCCCCGACCTGAAACTTTGTCTGTTGTCACCCCGCTTCTCTTCATGGATACATAAATTCAATGCCCTACTATGGAACGTTCTAAGCAAACCAATAATATTTTCAGACAATCAAGAGTCGGACTTCACCCAGACTTAAAAATCGACTTATTCATTATGATTATATTTACTTATATGTAAAAATAATAATCAAATCACAGACATATTGAAGCCTACCACCTGTCACCCCTTTGCCCTCCGTCTCTGTGAGGAACACTCCCTATTAGTGATAAGAGCTCTCCAATCTGAAGTTAATGGGCCACAGTTAAAACAACAATACCCCCAGATGCCAGAGACCACATATCTCCACAGCTTGTATAGACCCTCTATTTAAGACCCAGATGCCCCCCCATCTCCTCACATACTAGAGAACCCTCCTCCCCCACTATCTCCATACCATACTGCCCCCTACTGAGGCGCGGTCGATCTCAAGCTAGCGCGCTCCATTAACGATGCTTCTCTGGCCTTTGTGCAGACACCAGGGGGGGAGGTTGGTGGGTACGGTTGTTGGGGGTTGGCAGTTGTATGGTGAAGAAGGTTATGGTACTCTCACACCGTGCTAATGAGCTGCACCCAGTTAATATTTTAACACTTGTGGCTATTGTCCAGGCCATATGTCTCAGGGAACAGAGGAGTTAAGTTAGGCTTGGGCAAAAGCGGGATAGAAGTCAGCTTATGGTAGATCAAAGCCGGTATGGATAATAATGGATAATAGAGACTAGTCTGGGGTGAATAGGTTATAGTTTTTTTGTGAGGGACTAATATTATGTACTTATTCAGGGATTTCAATGTGGTTTTCTAACACAAAAAAAGATTTCGTTCTGATTATGGTTGCACTTATTCCTCTGCTGGTTTACATGTTCACATAATCTTAAAGGTCCAGAAATTAGATAATAATCAGATTTTGGTGCACATGTAAACACAGCCACTGTAGCATTAGTATTTCATGTTACTAATGACTTATCCAAAACAGGTAAAAGTAATTCTGACCTGTTTTTTGCACAAACAAAGCGTGCAATACATTTACACTTTGTTTCTTTATTTCCACTGCATTGCAGATGCTCACTGAAGGCATCAAAACTATGAATGAATATGTATGGAATGTGGTAAACAAAAAATGTACACAAAATATCTCAAAACTGGTAGACATTAGATTTTTAAAAAAAAATAGCCATCCTTTGCTTTTGTCACTGCTTTTGGCCCACGCAAGACACACCTCTGAAGCGAAAGCCATTTGAGGAGACTTTATTAAGAAGGCCAAGAGTTTACAGAACTGTCGACAATACAAAAGGACTTTGAGAATTTGAATATAAATATAAGAAAATATATTTTGTTGAGATTTTTTTTCCCTCTACTCCATAAATCATATATTTCATGTCTTTCATTTCATGTAGCTGAAAAGTAGAAATTGGTAAACATAAAGAAAAAAAAACTATGAAACAAAGTGTGTCCAAACTTTTGACTTAGTGCAGTGTACAAAACATATATTTAGCATTAAATTATAACATGTAGATGAGCAGGTTACACTTTGTTCATTGTAAAGCTTCATATTGATATAAAACAGAGGTCCCTCGACTTCCTGTTCAAAACTAGAACGCTGTTGACTATCAAAACAATTCAGGTTAATGTTTATGGACACGAAGGAGAACTTTTTGGGAAAAGATAGCACCGCCCTATGATGTAATTTGCAAAACATCAGGATTTAAGCTAACTGTATATGAAGGATTACTCAAATCAGTTGTTTCTGATCACTTCAGAACAAGATTTGCAGGTGTTGCACTAACAACTACATCATCATCCAAACCTTAGTAATCTCAGACACTGTTTAAACCGCCAAAGAAAATCAATTCTGGCCAAAGCAAATAAATCTATCAATATAAGTTAATTAAGTTATCTAAAAAAAAGTTTTTAAAAAATCAAGCTTCAATCATGCTACTTGTATAATTGGCCTAACTTTGATGACAGGGTGTGGCTCGGTGCTTCAGGCCTTTTGAGCGTCAAATATTTTAACCCTACTATTCACACCTGATGCCCTGAGAGCAAGAAAAGCTTCTTTCATCTACTTAAAAGAACTGTGTGTGAGATTTTCATTTTACATTTCATAAACTTGACCTGTTCTCAGATAGAAGGTAGACAAGTTAAATGTAGGTTTTACTGATAACAATTGTAATTTATTCTGAATTACAAGAACACTAGAGATGATGGCCAAGTTGTTTATGTCATAATTTGGTGTTTTTGTTCTCAAGATAAAGCAGAATGAGTCACAAGAGTCTCTCGCCTGCATTGGCAGTCTATTTCTTTTCAATTTTATTTAATTATGAGAGTGGCTCAGTTGGTAGAACGTCTGTCCACTGACCCGAAAGTTGGTAGTTCCAATCCAACTTCTCAACATAAATGTCATGAGTGGTCACCTGACCCAGAGGTGCGATTCCACAGATGAATGCTGTTGCTGTGTCCTTGGGCAAGACACTTAACCCACCTTGCCCCCAGTGTCTGTGAACTCTGATGTATGAATGAGTGACTGGCTCCTTGATTTAAAGTGCTTTTGAGTGCCTTGAAAAGGGTCATATAAAAAAATTTGACTATTTAGGTCACATTTTTTAGGTTAATTTGTGATTCAGTTGTGATTGTAATACCTTTGATTTAAATAGTAAGAGCACAAGCTATATACAGTTCCTTTAATGTCAATTCACCAGGCAATACATTTGGGATTTTCCATTTAGTATGTAGGCATTTTTGGACATGGGATCAGCTTCACACCCTGCACAGTTTGACTACTTAAATGTTCATTCATCTCTCCTTAAAAAGCTGACACATACAAGTCGGACTCTGGACCTAAAGGGAGAATGCAGAGGCTATAGACCCAGAGTGCGCCCGGGGTGAGTCCTTTGATGATCCGGGACAGTCTCAAAACACTGGAGCAGAAGAAAGAGTGAGAAAGCCCTCACATGTGGAGCAGCTTCTGACAGGAAGCCGCCCATCTGTGGCCAAACAGCTGGGGGCCAGACGGGGTAGATAGTGGGGACCGAGGGGGGGCACTGGGCTGGAACCAGGGATGCCAAGTCTGTTTCTATATAGTGACGTTGAGCTTATATTTTTTGCTTGCAAATTTTGATGGTTTCCTTCTTGAATGGCACTTTCATATAATAAAAGTTTTTTTGCACTTTTCACTTCTGTTTCACATTAAAGTGATAGTACATAACTGGCATGATTACAAGGAAATAAAAACTTAAAACCATATTTCAGAACCTTTTCCAGTTACATAGTTACAAAGTTACATACTAAGGCTTTCATAGTCTAGTAATGACTTAAAATTCAAATTGAGCATGTTTTAAAGCCATTATTGATGGTCATGTGATACAAAAATTAAGTGCATCTCTTTATTAGTATTGCTAGTGCCTTTGTGTGAGTCTTAGCATGATTATACTTGCTACCACCTAAATTTCTCCTGAAGGATAGCTAAATATCAATCTGTCTATATCTATTTTGTCAATAATTTGGTGTTGACAGCTCTTTATTTGGGTTTTTTGGCTTTCATTCAGTGGCTTGGTCGCCTGTTGCTCTCTGAAAATCATCTCTGGCATTTCTGCTACACTGTGACAAGAACTCTCCACAAATCGCCTGTATCCCAAACAGGGCGAGACGGTTAGGACAGGGATAGGACAATTAACCTGTCGGAAAAGTTCCCTGGGGGCAGAGGACACCCCTGTCTGGTCCCCCGCACTTAGGACTAAAGCCGGGTGTATCCATCAGTGAACCGCATCTGCCGGACCTCTCACCTCAGTGCTCCAGAGGTATGTGCCACACCGACAATAGAACAGAACCGGCCGCCCCACCACCGCAGGGAGAACTGGGAGGAGACAGAAGAGTAACAATGACAGGCAAACGCATGAGTGCATGAGATAAATGAGATAAGAGCATGTTGTGTTAGGCCTACAGTGGGGAAAGTGTGTGGCACAGGGTGGATGAGCAAAAGTGGGAAAAAGAGACAATACTTATTATGGAAGATTTTACATAGAGCAGGAATGCCCACGGGGAGGAGTCATGAGATTTTTAAGAACAATCTTGGTCCAGTGAGGCTCATCTGGTCTTCTGTTAATTTATTCTCACAGATTCTTTGTCCAGACCAAGATTTCGTTTGTTTTCATACCTGACAGTTTCAGCTGCTCACTAGCGGTCTTCCTAAGAGCGGTGATGTTGCTGTGACGTGTCCAGTCAGCTGATTTAAACAGGTTTTGTCGCTGTCTTTCTACAGATGGAGGCAGGACACCAGCGCCATCGGTATCCCAGGTGTGTGAGAGTACAACAAAGAAAGAGAGAGGACAACAGACATCGTCCCAGGACTATAAAGTGGGATGAGGGGGCTGTTTTACTCTCACACACCTGGGATACTGTCCTGAAGAAGTCAGACTGCAGATGGAAAGAAAGAGTTTTTTTTATTATCGAGTCTCTAATATCTAATATCTAATTTTAAACTGTGTGTGGTTGTCCGAAATGATTCCTCATTTTCCTAACATTCCTAGCCTCCTAATTATTCACCATGATGAGTTTCTAAACACTTTTCAGAATAGCAAAGTTTTGACATCACGGCAATAGTAACGACAACTTGCAAGCTAATAGTGCACTTCCTGCTTCTCAAACAATAAAGTGGCTCATAATTACATGCAGTCAGCACACAGCAGTCTCATTTTGACCCTAACCTCAACAAAAAACAGACTATTGAATGAATGAAGAGGAACATTGTTCGTCCATGGCATTACAGTGGACATCTCCGCCCTGACCTGCTGTTTGAAACACCCAGACCTCCACTCTCCATCATCCCCCTAACGACCCTCTTCATAAAATCTCCAGGTTTACGATAGTCCCTGGGGACATGGGGGGTTCGTAAAGACACCACTGTTCACGCATTCATTTAACAGCACCAAACAACCCAGTGTTCAAGAAACATGCCCCGTGGCTCTGAGCATAACTGGAGGAAACGGATGGAGATAGTCACCCAGGCGGAGGTCAAGGGGAGGGTCACCACCAGGATTGTGAATCTTTAAAGGGCTCATATTACGCTGTTTTCTGATCTGTGTTATAATGTTGTTTCCTCATCGCAAACATACCTGGAGTTGTGTTTTGTTTCATTCGCATGTTTAACACGCAGACCCTGTATATTTCGGCCGAGTTCTTCCCTCAAACAGAAAACACTCCGTTCCACTTTGTGATGTCATGTGGTAATACAGGAAGTTCTCCACTGTGTTTTTAAACTCCATTTACTTCACTAGAATTATTTGGAGAATTTCAGCCCAGGAATTTCCAATCTCTAATGAACTAAAGGTAAAATGTACCTGATCACTTGAAATCTCTTGCTTCATGACATCACAAGGTGGAACAGAGCATTTTGAGCTTTGGAGGTGTAGACAGACTTAATAAACCAAGATTACTCAAACATGTGTGAATGAAACAACTCCGGGTATGTTTTTGAGGAATAAACAACATTATAACATGGCTTAAAACTCCATCCATCCATCCATTTTCTTCCGCTTTATCCGGGGCCGGGTCGCGGAGGCAGCAGTTTCAGTAGGGAGGCCCAGACTTCCCTTTCCACACACACTTCCTCCAGCTCTTCCGGAAGGATCCCAAGGCGTTCCCAGGCCAGCCGAGAGATATAGTCCCTCCAGCGTGTCCTGGGTCTTCCCTGGGGCCTCTTCCCGGTAGGACGTGCCTGGAACACCTCCCTAGGGAGGCGTCCGGAATAGATGCCCGAGCCACCTCAACTGACTCCTCTCGACGTGAAGGAGCAGCGCCTCTACTCCGAGCTCCTCCCGTGTGACTGAGCTCCTCACCTTATCTCTAAGGGAGCGCCCAGCCACTCTGCGGAGGAAGCTCATTTCGACCGCTTGTATCCGCGATCTTGTCCTTTCGGTCATTACCCAAAGCTCATGACCATAGGTGAGGGTAGGAACGTAGATTGACCGGTAAATCGAGAGCTTTGCCTTTCGACTCAGCTCCTTCTTTACCACAACGGACCGATACAGCGACCGCATCACTGCAGACGCTGCACCGATCCGCCTGTCAATCTCACGCTCCATCCTTCCCTCACTCGTGAACAAGACCCCGAGATACTTGAACTCCTCCACTTGAGGCAAGGACTCTCCACCCACCTGAAGAGAGCAAACCACCTTTTTCCGGTTGAGGACCATGGCCTCGGATTTGGAGGTGCTGATTTTCATCCCAGCCGCTTCACACTCGGCTGCAAACCGCCCCAGTGCCTGTTGCAGGTCCTGGTTCGATGAAGCCATCAGGACAACATCATCTGCAAACAGCAGAGATGAGATCTGTGGTTCCCGAACCAGACCCCCTCCAGCCCCTGACTGCGCCTAGAAATTCTGTCCATAAATACAATGAACAGAACTGGTGACAAAGGGCAGCCCTGGCGGAGTCCAACATGCACCGGAAACAAGTCTGACTTACTGCCGGCAATGCGAACACAGCTCCTGCTCCGGTCATACAGGGACCGGACAGCCCTTAGCAAAGGGCCCCGGACCCCATATTCCCAGAGCACCCCCAAAGGACACTACGAGGGACACGGTCGAATGCCTTTTCCAGGTCCACAAAACACATGTGGACTGGTTGGGCAAACTCCCATGAACCCTCGAGCACCCGATGGAGAGTATAGAGCTGGTCCAGTGTTCCGCGACCGGGACGAAAACCACACTGCTCCTCCTGAATCCGAGGTTCGACTATCGGTCGGACTCTCCTCTCCAGTACCCTGGAATAGACCTTACCGGGAAGGCTGAGGAGTGTGATTCCCCTATAGTTGGAACACACCCTCCGGTCCCCCTTCTTAAACAGAGGGACCACCACCCCGGTCTGCCCATTCCACAGGCACTGTCCCCGACTGCCACGCGATGTTGCAAAAGGCGTGTCAACCAAGACAGCCCCACAACATCCAGAGATTTAAGATACTCAGGACGGATCTCATCCACCCCCGGAGCCTTGCCACCGAGGAGCTTGCTAACCACCTCAGTGACTTCAGCTAGGGTAATAGATGAGTCCGCCTCCGAGTCCTCAAACTCTGCTTCCTCCTCGGAAGACGTGACAGTGGGATTGAGGAGATCCTCAAAGTATTCCTTCCACCGCCCGACAATATCCCCAGTCGAGGTCAGCAGCTCTCCACCCGCACTGTAAACAGTGTTGGTGAAGCACTGCTTCCCCCTCCTGAGGCGTCGGACGGTTTGCCAGAATTTCTTCGAGGCCGACCGATAGTCCTCCTCCATGGCCTCCCCGAACTCCTCCCAACCCCGAGTTTTTGCCTCTGCGACTGCACGGGCCGCTGCACGCTTGGCCTGACGGTACCTGTCGGCTGCTTCAGGAGTCCCACAAGCCAGCAGGGCCTGAGGCTTAAAACTCACAAGAGTCAATTTTGTTTAATAAAGGACCTTTAAGTCCTTAGCGGTTCAGTTTTGATTATTGGGGTCCTGATTCGATTCAAAAACGATTCTCAATCCTACGATGATTTCTGAAGATATAAGAACAATTACTTTACTCATTTCAGCTTCCCTGTTGTAACAATCTTTTATGTAAATTGTACACAAAATAGAATTATTGTTAGATTAGCCAAGAATCTGAAAGAATCTACCAAAAATGTTATTTGTATTTATTTTATTAGTTCATAATTCAGTAAAAAAAATAGCTCAGTCATTATCAAGGCCCAATTAATTCAATACTCCATACAGTGATTAAATTTTTTTTTTTTTTAATTTAAAGCCTTTTTGCAATCAATAGAGTTCTGGCCCTTTAACTGTAGTGGTATAGTTGTGGCTGTAGTTAGCGCATTAGCTTTCTTTCGCTGCTAACAACAACACGGAGGAGCGAACCATGTGGCTAAAGTGATTCAAAGTAGAGCTGATGTCCCAATCATCTGTGATGTGTCTCACCACAGTCTCATGTAAGTCTCTGTGTGTTTGAGAGAGCCCTGAGGCAAACGAAAAACACGGCAAACACGATTTTTTAAATTTATTTGTGGCATAACATGTGTTTTTAAATGTACTTAATGCAACACACAGGCTTATTCCAAGTTTACTGACGAAGAGAAACATTTAAACTCCAGAGGCAATGTCAGGTGAATTAAAATTTTACATTTTACCATGGTGGAAATACTGTGATGAACCCTACAGCGTCGGATGCTGTCACCGCCGATAGACTCATGGTTGCGAACTTTCCATTACCATAACTCTGCAACCAATTGTGCTATTATGTAAATTTAAATGGCATCTCAAAGCAGAGACATGGAGCTCTTTAGAAATGTTACTGTCATTATGGTAATGTGCTTACGTTGTCCCTCAAAGATGACCAATCAGAGCACAGGTGCTGACGGGATTCTCCCAATCAGTTATTTGATGCATCAAAGGAAAAATAAGGACGAATATGTAATCGAGGTAGCTGTGTGAAAAAAAGCAGTACATGGTGATACTTCCTTTAACATAATTTTTATGGCTAAAAAAAGAATAAAGGTCTAGGCGAGCTACGCTGGTCTATAATGTGCTCAGTCCTTAAAGGGTTAATATAATTTAAAATCAATTTTTGAGAATTTGTAATCGATCCAGATTTGTTAAGACATAGGATTGTGATCTTTATAAGAATTCATTTTTTCAACACTCCCGGCCAGCACAGAGGGCAAAGGTGAGGAGTTTAAATGTTTACGGTGTTTGGTAGAGGACTCCTGCCATCCTATGATATTGGTTCTGTGGAATTAAAAGTACTGGGTGTACTGGGTATTATTATTTCAGAAGTTGCCGTGGGCTCTGCCATCATCATTCAGGTTGTATTTTTTCTTGTCAAGATCACCAGCTCCATGAAAAATAAGTTCTGTACTGACTACAAAGAGAAACGGTCCATTGAACTAAATTGAACACACAAATCAACCTAATTTATATCATATTCTAGCAGTGAAACGTTTCCAAATTCTCCATTTAATAGAACGTGATTCCCGCTTAACAGGAAGTGTCATTACAAAAGAAAGTATAGTTTTTGGAGCATTTAGAGACAACAGTGGGTGAGCAGAATAAGGTCAATACTTAGAATGAGGAAAATCGTATATGTATGTAGTATATGCAGGTTCAACCCAGGTTCTGTTCTTAAAGTAGTACCTTTAAACCTGGCCCTACTTTAACATCTCCACACTATGCACTGTCCAGTGACGATCTCACATTACCTTTCATTCCCCAGTCTTCATCACTCACTCTGACCAGACATTTTCTCTATCCTCCACCTCTCAACCTCTCAAACACATTCAAAACATGTCCACTCCAGAGGACTTCAAAAGTGTCAGTAGTACAGAGCCCCCCTGAGGTAACCCATCTCCCTATTTTAAACGCACACAAAAAAACCTACCTGAAACCCGACCTTGCCCTTCATCCAGATGATGTTATGACAAGCAGAGACAAAAGAGCCAGTCCTTGCTAGCTTCTCGGAGAATAGACAAAGATTGTGTTTAAAAGCGTACTGTCAGGATTTCCATGACAGAGTGAGACCTCCTTCCTTTCGTTGACAGTCATTTTACTATTTTCACATCGGTGCTGAATGGCGTTGACGTTTCGGGTTCAGAGCGTGGAGACAGTCAGAGAATACCTGAGTGTCAGATGGAGATGGTTGAAGGGATATTTGTGTTTGTGCGCTCATGTGGAGATTTGATTAGATTTGACTGGTACAATCCAAAGTCATTTTATCATGTTATCATAAGAATTGGGACTATCTGCTTGTGTAGTAGAGGCATTTAAAGACGCAGTATGTAACTTTTTAGAGGTAGTACATCATCAGGATGATTCCATGAAAAGTTAAAATGATACTTTGGAACATTCTCCATGTGGATAATAAGTTTTATCCCATACTGTGGAAGATTATAGCCAACATTTCCACTTAGACAAAAAGAAGAATGCCCTCCTGCAGATCAAATAAGAGTCAGTTTTGTGGAGATGCAAGCACGCTCAGTACTGTTTTTTTGGGGGTTTTTTTGGCTACTTTTTGGCAAAAAAGTTACATACCTAGCTTTAACATTATGGTTGCTAGGGAACAATATGGAACTGCCTCTGGGTATGTCATTTCAGCTGTCTGTAACCAGGAGGTAAAATTCTAAACTTCATGAAAATTAAGAAACTCAAAACTATATATTATTTTGTAAAATCTTATATAATTATTTAAATTATGTTTTAGTGACATGAGAAGTCTAACCTGTCGTATGCACTTTAAGCATTAATATAATATATCTAGCACCTGCTGAGAGGACAATGCTTTTTGTCCTGGAAGCTGTCTCTGGTTTGTTCCTCTGGAGGTGGTGGTGTGGGCTGGCACTGTGCTTCCCAGCTCAGTCTGCACATGTTGGGCTTCTCTGTGGGGAACCAGAGGGTCACCACCTATTGCCTTCTAGTGGGCTGTGGTCATTTTCTGTGGGGTGGTGGAAGGTGGTTTATTATTCTGACCTCATGCACTTTGAACCCATCCATTTTGTGGGTCCCTACATTGTACTATAGCCTGTAAATCAAAAATACAGGACAGACTTACCAGGGTGTATCCATCCCCTTTAATCATCTGTATGCAAGATTTTGATTTAAAATTAAACACGACCAGTCTGTGTCCACAGATACGAGCCAGACATGTTCAAATCTAATCTAGCTGGTTGCCAGTTCCAACTCTCAAATCCAACTTATTTAAACCTAAAAGAACTCTCTCTGATCTGAATCCTCACCAGCTTAACCCCAGCACCTGCAACAATAATCAGTGCTAGTGCAGCCTCTGCAGTTCAGTGAGTGAATTTTGACGGTTCTGAGCTTTCACATTAGACATGGCCTGTCCATACAGAATGAGAAAACCATGTATGTGTCCTCTATCTGCAGGTGAAGGCTCTGGCAACTCAGGGTTTTTTTTAAATTGCAAGGGGAAGTGCACAAATTGACAGATGGACCTTTCTTTAAAGTGTCAAACTATATTACTTGTCTTGTCCTGATACTAACATGTCAAACTTGATTTCAATACCAAGTATTAGACTCAATAAAATAAATATAATAATAATCTTTCTGACCATAGATGATGTGATTTGCAGCGTTAAATCATTGTTCAGGTGGTTTCCATAGCTCTCTATGGACAAACAATAGTTATTCATTCTACAGTTATTCAGGAAAGGTTCATTTCTGTCCTGTGGAAGAAACTTTTTTAGTATTGATATGTGCTTAAATGAGCATCTAGTTTCAATATTACTTATAGTATCGATTACTATCTGATTTTCAATACAACATAGGTTCACTGGAAACACTGGAAACTAAATAGTGTGGGCATTTTTTTTTTATCAGACTTCTATTATTGTCTCAGGCTCCTGACCTGTATATGCACAGACACATGGCACACATTCCACCTGACACACACACACACACACACACACACACACTTGTAGTCAGTCTGACAGGAAAGCTCCAGCCTTTCCCAAGGGAAGCCTTCACACAGCCCTTCAACAGACATTGTTATTAGGCTGTTATTCTTTTGGCTGACCCTTCCTCCCACTACACACACAGATATAAATACTACTGCCTGGCTCAGCTGATGGCTTCTGCAGGTGAGTCATGGTCAGCTGTGTCCCTCATCAAGCTGATAATTGTGCCTTATGACGAAAAGGTGCCCAGTTTGATTCTCCGATGGTTTGAGGGGCTGTCTAAGACGAGTTTCCTAGTTCTTCCTGTGTTTTGGTGGGTTTTGTCAAGTTTCCCCTTCTATCTAAACAAGCACAATAAGCTATCCTCCATGATGCTCTTGATCATGAACAACTCGCCCCGCAGAAGATTTCCCATGATGCACTGCAGAAGGAGAAGTGAGTGGCACCAATGACAGTGAAGGATGGATTAGATGCAGAGAGAAGTTTATTTAGATTCAGCACCAGGAGATATGAACTCTCAAGACATTGTTATAGTGTTGTTCCAGTCTAGTCCCGTTGTAGGGAGTATTATACCTCTGATGATGTAAGCTGGGAATGCAGGACTGGCACAGCACAAAAATGCAATTTCTCTAACAAAGTATATTGCAAATGTACATTTTTTAGGACCTAACACATAACTAAAGGAAATCTTAGAAGATGTGTTTTAACATGTGGGGAAAAGGATCCAAATCAGTCGCAAATATCACATATCACATTTGTATTTAGAAGGAACTCAAAGGCACTGCACCTGATGACGCAATGCCATTTTATAAGTGCGTTTCACACAGGCCAGAGTGGAATGGTAACAGTAGTCCTTAAACATTAGCATGATAACTGAGCACATCCTTTACAATGTTCCTCAACTCAGTGGACAAAAATCAGGTACTTTATATTAAATCACCCATTCCAAGTACCGGTCATGCACCTATCAAAGCTTAATAAGTGTTTCTTAGTTTACTGCTTGAGCGTAGAAGACTGGATGTGAATGAGAGAGGCCCCATGTAGACCCACAGGGGGCCAGCCTTTTCACCGGGCTCTCCCTGGGATCCTGCTGCCGCTCAGCCAGGCCCGCCCCAGCTCCTCACCCCAACGTTCCACCAGCACAGGCCTTTGCCATTCAAATGATAAGATCTCATTAACTCTTATTGGATCAGACACATATTGTTCTCACTTTAAATCGTCAATAAACTGTCACAGAAATAAAATTTGTTAAGTGCCTAATTTCCGTCACTCATGCTTATGTAGTCACAGATGTTCTCATGGCGTTCACTACTGGCTCTTCTCCCGGATTCATAATCTAATGGATGTCACCAGGAACAACATCATTTTTAGTTCCGCCAAAAAGTACCAATAAATGGAAAATATTTGAAATGTAATTATTATATGGGTAATTATTATTATTTTTTTTTTTACTTTTAGAGAACTTGCCTTTTTCTATTCATGGAAAGAAATGTAAAAAGTAAAACTTGAAATACTTGAGATAAAGTCTATTGGAAGAGGTAGGACTTCCTTACATTTACTAACTCCTTCAGATATGATTCAGTTCTTCTCATCTTTGTCTGTTTCAATAATTCCCAAAATCTGGCGTTTTCAATGTTGTGTCCTTCCAATTATATTAACTTTCAAAAAGATGTCACATCCCGCCAGTTAATGTTAAAAGTTTCTCTTACTTGAGTAGTACTTTTTTACTCTTACGTGACTAATTTCTTGAACTACTACTTTGTACATCTGCTTGAGTAATATTATGTTGAAGTAGATTTACTCTATTTATTCCTCTTTCCCTCTTATGTTGTTTTCATTTATGTATGATATGTACCTTGCTCTGACACTCATTGCATTTTCCATGATTATGCACTTTTTGAAGAATAATTTTAAAAATGTCATTCATCCACCATCTTCAATCCAGGTTGTGTATCTTTTGATGCACTCTATTGTGGCGAAAGCAGAGAGGGTAAATGGTCCCGGGATTGGCCCCTGTGGTTCCCCTGTGGCCCTTGGTCCATGGGATGTCTTTATGTGCCGGTGACTCACGGTGTAGTCAGTGTGAGCCAGAGCAGAATGGAGCCAGCAGTGAAGTGAAGCTAAACCAGTGTTAAGTGCTGAGACATTCACAAGACAATCAGATCATTTGAAGGCCTCTTAAAGGGCCCACATTACTCTATTTTGTGATTGATGTAATAATGTGTCCTCATCAGAAACATACCTGGAGTTGTGTTTTGTTTCATTCACATGTTTACCACACAGACCCTGAGTTCTTCTCTCCAACGAAAAACACTCTATTCTACCTTGTGATGCCATGTGGTGATACAGGAAGTGCTCCACTGTGTTTTTAAACTCCATACACCTTCACAAGAATCATTTGGATAATTTCAGTCCTGGAATTTTCAACGTCTACTGAACAAAAGGTAAAAAGGAGATGTTAACTTGAAAACTGCAGCTTCATGACATCACAAGGTGGAACAGAGCATTTTGAGCTTTAGACAGACTAATAATAAAGGATTACTAAAATATGTGTGAATGAAACAAAACACAACTCGGGGTAAGTTTTTGATGAGGTAACAGCATCCTCAGCATGATTTAAAGCTTAAGAGTCAATTTTGTGTAATATAGGACCTTTAAATTTAGGCCCGTACAGATTTATGGAACAGTTTTTATAAGTAATAACACTGACATATTGATGAATGTGACAGAATTTAACTCTTTGAAATGAATGGAGATGAATGAGATCATGAAATAAACTGGAAGCATCTGGCTAAAGGTCCACTACGTAACTTTTCAAGCAGTCATCTTGTCACCACTGAATCGTTACAGCTAAGTGTGGAATGTTGCACAGTTTAAAAAATATCTAAAAATGAGCGCAATGTCATCAGTCGAAATTATATGTAAGATCTGTGCCGAGACGAGTCCGCTCACAGGAAAGATTCATGTTTTTTTTAAGGATAGACAAGCAAGTAACTGAATAATTGTATTGTTCACCTTTAATTTGAACATATGAACATAAGTATTGTTAGAATCAACTTTTCAAGCCACTTTGGATTCCAGTGGTATGGTCGTCTGCCTATTCTGTGTCAAGAGATGTAACTTTATTTTGTCAGTGGGTATTGCTGGTTGCCAACAATCCGATAATTTTTTTTAATTGTTTGCCCTCAAAATGCGCAAGATATTTCTGTGTTTCAGCAACCACTTTAAACAGGTCAGTGGAATTCTGCCTAACTCTGGATAAACCTGTGAAACTTTTCCCCGCTAATGATCGTCTCTCCTCTGGCCCCTCCCTCTGTTTTGCGTTCATTGATGCAGATTCCTCTCCTTTCTCTCCCCTCTCTTTGTACCTCCCCGCTGGACTCCTGTAGGCCGGGATTAACCCTTCTCTCCCCGTACCCCCTCCGCCCTGACTCCTCCTTCCCCAGCCCCGGTGCACTGTTCAGAGGGTTCAGCTCATCTGGATCAGCCCCTGCTTCCTCTCTCCATGCGGTTCTGTAGTGTTTTCTCCCTGGATGGTTCTCAATGCGAGGGGGGCGTGCCGGGCTAAGGATTAGGGACATTCACACGCTGGATGATTGGGAGATCAGGTGAAAAGTTCTGACCCCCTACAGATGCTAAACAACTATTTCACTTTCAGTTAATTCATTATAATGGTCTAACGTTAGGCCTACTGTTGAAATCGCTGTGATCTGATTGAGACTGGTAACTTTGAAAGAAAATTTGCTAAATAATTTTGTAAAAACAGATATACACTTAAAATATATAACTAAAACAGAAATAAGTATTACAAAGAAGCCAACAAGGACAATCTGAGAAGGGGTATCTCCATCCAAAACAAAACAGACAGTGCTACCACACAGTTACAGCAATATCATCTAAAAACCCAAAGTGCAAAAAGAAGAATATGCGCTGAACCCCTGCCAAGGACAACCTGGGAACCTAAACGTTCAATTTTTTTCACACTGTCGCTTGTTAGGTCAACGTAAAAGAGCATTCCCTCCAAGAGTGGCGTGCTTGGGCCAGTGTGGACACAACAGTCACATTCTGGACCCCAGTAAACGGCCGGTCGAGCGCTTCAAACAGGAGGTTCTACATATATTTGTATGAATAAGTGCCACAGAACTGCTGTTTGACACATTCATCTGACGAGGGAATTTGGCTCAACTTAATATTAGCGACAGTCTCCTCCTGCTTCTGCCTGCACAGGTGAGCCCTGGTCTGTCTGCATAGGTGAGTCTGAGTCTGTCTGCGCAGGTGAGTCTGGGTCTCTCTGCGGAGGTGAGTCCGAGTCTTTCTGCGCAGGTGAGTCTGAGTCTGTCTGCGCAGGTGAGTCTAGTCTCTCTGCGGAGGTGAGTCTGGGTCTGTCTGCGCAGGTGAGCCCTGGTCTGTCTGCGCAGGTGAGTCCGGGTCTGTCTGCGCAGGTGAGTCTGGGTCTGTCTGCGCAGGTGAGTCCGGGTCTGTCTGCGCAGGTGAATCTGGGTCTGTCTGTGTGTGTTGTTTAAAAATCAATTTCTCCTGCGCCACCAGCACATACAGTCTTTACAGTGTATTTAGCCACAGTTGAAAGAAAAGACCACCGCCTCTGGGGAAAGTGAGCGTGTGCGTGCTGTGTTTTCACAGGGCTCTGTCCATTTGAAGTGCGTTGTCATAGAAATAAGTTCGGTTCATGTTTGGGGTGAATGATACATGGTGTATGTGAACAAGGCCCTAGGGTCGCTCCACAGACTACACCAATGTATGTGAAAAAAATATAATACTTTTACTTTACTTTCCTTCACCAGCACTATAACACCCCCTCACTCACTACAGCTGCCCCGGGTCACCTGAACCGTCTCACTTCTCACATTAGGGTTTATTTAACAGTAAAAGGTGACCCCTACTGTACCATTATGTAAACTGATCTGCCCATTAGCCCTGAGCTGTGGGCCTGTATACTCTGTGTGTGTGTGTGTGTGTATCTCTTTGTGTCCATGTTGTTGATGCAAAGATAAGCCGTGCCCAGACAGGAAGCAGTACAATGCCCTGGGAGGCCGAACAGGAAGGGGCGGGACCAGCGGAGCGTTCCCAGGCTGCGCGGAGCCAGTTATGTTCCTCTATTAAGGTGTCCACTTTTGGCGTACGTGCAATGGCAATTAAGTGGAGTTTTATAGTGGGTAAAGCATTTGTTGAAGAACTGGAAGGCTGTCAGTTATATCCCCGCCCCAAGTGCACATTGTTGTTGGGTCCTTGGTAATACAACCTTTGATAAAACTGGATGAGATTATTTCAGATTTAGGGACTACAGACAAAATGTTTTAGACAGACATAACCGTATCACTCACATACACCAAATGTTTATATTTTTTATTGTAATAGATTTTGACAGCTCTAAAAACTTATATAAAGTATATAAATATTGGCATTGCATTATTCATTCACTCCACATTTGTTGGTGGTAAGCTTTTATTGCAGCCACAGCTGCCCTGGGACAGCCTGACAGAAGCGAGGCTGCTAATCTGCACCATTGACTCACCAGTCTTTTCCTTTTTTTGAGCTTTCCCTCCATCCTCTCCATAGGTTCCATGCTTCAGCTGGCACATTTCTCTTTAAGTCCCAGTTCAGTCCTGCTTTAGTTCTGGTTCAGCTCTGGTTCAGTCCTGGTTTAGTCCTGGGTGAGTTAGTCCTGGTTCAGTCCTGGTTTGATCCTGGTTCAGTTTTGATTTAGTCCAGGTTCAGTCCTGCTTTAGACCTGTTTCAATTCTGCTTTAGTTCTAGGTGAGTCCTGGTTTAGTCCTGGTTTAGTCCTGTTTCAGTCCTGTTTCAGTCCTACTTTAATCCTGGTACAGTCCTGCTTTATCCCTGTTTCAGATCTGTTTCAGTTCTGCCTTAGCCCTAGATGAGTCCCAGTTTAGTCCTGATTTAGTCCTGGTTCAGTCCTGCTTTAGACCAGTATCAGTTCTGCCTTAGTCCTAGTTGAGAACAGGTTAGTCCTGGTTCAATCCTGGTTCAGTCCTGCTTTAGTCCTGCTGGTTTTGATGTAGACCGGGGATAATCTGTCTCCATTCTGTGTCTCATTACTGAGTCTCTGCAGTGTCTCCGCAGGTTGGACAAAGCGGGACAAAGACGCTAAAAGAGTGAACGAGGGATTGGAAGGATTTGAGATGTAGAGATTTAGCATTTACTTCTCATTCTGGCACAAAAGGTCATCTGGGTTTAGTTACGCATGTTAGAGTACAATTTATCTAGTGGAGAGTGATTAATAACAATGTACGGCATGGCTCACTTAGCATCACCAAGCTAAAAAAGTTATAATATAATATAATATAATATAAATATTTCCCACATAAATATGTTTTGTTATTATTTTTAAAAAGAAAAAAATATTTGTGATTTTTTTCTACAACTTAAAGAACCTGTACCCTTTTTTTTCTTTTTTTTTCTTTTTTGTTCCTTTTTTTAAATTTTTTTGTATTTGAGAAAAAAATGTCATGCCCCAGTACAGATATATTGCATAAGCAGCTCTAGAGGTCAAAATAAGTCTGCTGCATGCTGTCTGTGTGTAATTACAAAGCGCTTTATTGTCCCATTATCAGAAAGTGCGTGTTAGCATGCTAGTTGTTGTCAGCTTCACAGCAAAACTCCACTCTGGTCTCTGAAAACTGTGAAAAGCACTAGCAAACTCATCGTGGTGAGTAATTAGGATGTTCGGAATGCATACGGTAAGTGAGGGACCAAAAAACGTTTAAAGTGAACTGTTTTTCATGTTTTTAAGACGGTTAAAATCAGGTAGAGCGCGTTTAAGTAGTTACTAAGCCTGAATCATTCTTACTAAACTAGTGTTATAAAGTGTTACCTATATGCTAATAGAGTTTTGGTTCACATTTTTTAACCTTGTACTCCCCAGCACCAATTAAGCCTTTGTTATCACACATCCTCCTCTGCCTCCTCTCCTCTTCATCAGGCCTGTTGCCAAATGAACGCTTTGGGCCGTGAGGGGGGGGGTCTTTCACACCCATGTCCCGTCCCGCGGTGACGGGTGTGGGTGGGAAGCAGGGGAGTATCCTGGGTCCTAACATAATAAAGGGCTCCTGTTTTTTCTTGCAGTTTTTTAATTTTGTTTTGTGGTTATATTGTGTGGAGTGGGAGTGAGGGGGAGGGACAGGATTTGGTGAGAAAATCAGCTTTATAAACATTACACAGGAACACTAAGGTTTCCCATGGTAGGTATTTGGTAGACTTCAAGATCGGAGCCTGCATTGTACTGTTCAAACACAAATAAATAAATGGTAATACCTGAAATACCTTTTGCAACTTGAGCTTATATAATTTGAGACCTTTTCCCATTCATTGTTACAGAACCAAAGAAAAATATTGGGATTTTAAAGCTGCACTATTGAAATTTTGGAGAGGGGGGTACGCTACCTGTTTGTGGAAAATGTATAACTTTGCCTAGATTGTTCCACAGTACTGATTTAAACTGATTTAGCTCCATGAACACACAGAGGTGACGCTACCCGGCCAAGTTATGGGTCAGATCTGTAGAGAGGTAACCCCACTCGCTGTAAGAAGATATTTTTGGTTAATGCTAGTTAAATATGTCTTTGCCAGGAAAAAAAAAATCACACCTCACATCACATCTCATGGAGACAAGCAAGCGTCAGACTCTCCCTCAGAAATCTTACATAGTGCACTTTTAAGATAATCTACCTCAAAAAGTGTCAAGTTAGCACACTGACTATTTGAAGTGATAGATAAACGGAACATATTAGTGGCCTCCCACAAAGAGCTCAGAACAATCCATCAAAGAGAAGCTGAAACAATCCTACATTTTTCCTGTGGACAGCATAAATCATTTGTGGTGATATCCTTAGCCAACTGTCAAAGATAAGCTCTGAAATGTCACCTGCTGTTCAATTTGATTAAACCACTAGAACTCCATTACACTGTTATGTGATTAGCAGTGACAAGTTCCCTGAGAATGAGAAGGTTCTGTCAGTGTCCTGGATACTGCGGAGACATTTAGGTTTAAAGTTCTCAACACTAGTACAGCAGAAAGAAAAGAGGGAGTACACTTATTTGCAGTGGTGGAAGGTAATGAAGTAAAAGTAGTAGTACTACCTTAAGTAATATTTTTCGGTATCTGTACATTTTATAGTGGGTACTCTTTACTTTTACTTCACTACATTTGAGAGCACTTATCTGTACTTTTTACTCCACTACATGCTTTAACTGGACTGAAAAGTAAAAAGTACTTTTCATATGATCTGAAGGTTGTTTTTTTTTTTTTTACCATGTCCGTGCTAAAGTATTTGAGTTCAAGCTTCGGCTTTGACCAAAACAAAAATTCAAACAAAATTCATCAGAATAATTAAGAAATTGATTCGTATTGTTACTGTTGACCAAAATATGTCAGATTTTTTAATCAATACCACTACATCACTTTAAGAAATGAACACTAGTGTGAAATACTTTTACTTTTTACATTTTTAAACGGGTACTTTTACTTAAGTAGATTTTTATGTGATCATGTGATACGTTTACTTTTACTTGAATAACTTCTTACCTCAGTAACTGTACTTCTACTTAAGTAATAAAATGGGGTACTTTCATCCCCTTGTTTGATACATGGCTTGATACTTGAAAATGGTGAAAAATATCCTGGTCACTTATTTCAACCTTATAAAAAATATCCTACAGAGTACGAAGTGTGTCATTATCATTGGCAGATAAGACTTAGACCCCGCCTCCTGATCCCTCGGGCGGGTTACGTGACCTCTGACCCCTGACACATGTCCACACCACCAGCAGATAACCCTAAAAGCATAGAGCTGAGTGCATCCAGAGGCAGTCGTCATGGTAACGCGCTCCTATCTCTAACATCTTAGTCTAAAACAACAAGAGGACAGACCGAGACTGATGAGGACGCATTTAGTGTGATAATCTGTTCTGGCATTGGTGGAGTTAACCAATGTAAATAAGGTGTGTCACTATAAACAAAGAAGGGATAACATTTTTAAAAGTAGCTCAGTAGTACTTTGCATGATTTTTTTTTATTTTATTGTTAGCACAGTCTCTATAAAATGAAAATAGCATATACAATTTATACAAAACATGTATGAATCATTTTTAAAAAACATTTTTTATCTACACAGACAAACAGTTAAATTTGCTGCTATTTTGCTAATACAACTTCTAAGTTAGAGAGTCACAAAACAAGTTATAATAGCCTATGTCGTCATGGTAACGACTCTCACATCATCTCCACCACCATCTAAAATAAAGAAGGAACAAAATGTAAAATAAAAAAAAGTTGTTTTTTTTTATAAATATTTTTTTCTTTGCTAATATAATTTCTATAAAATGAAACTACCATGAAAAAAATACAACAACCAGAAAAGTCATACATTTTTACTTTTATTTATTTATGTTTTATTCTTACATTTTTTTCCATCTTCACACATAAAAGCCTAAATTTGCTGCCATTTCAAAAAACTGCTTTTCACACAAAGAATCACAAACAGACCCAGTTTGTCCCGGTTTTTGACATGTTTTATTCATTGTTGTAAAATATATAATAATCCTATAACCTTGTGCATAGGAAAAGAATATCAGGGACTCCAGTGACATGTATTGAAGTTATCAGTTTGAAATAAAGCTGGTAGCAAGTTGGTTAGATGTGTCATTAAGGAATTTGTGTAATATTATCATTCATGAACCTGGTGATGATGAACGGATGTCAAAAAAACACCAAGGAGCATGTTTGACGACATAAAAAAATAGATTTATTTTTTTCATTTGGGTTCTTTTTACACTTGAAAAAAACTACAAAAAACAACATGTGTTCTTACTTACTTTCATACAATCATGAAAGTCACATACTGTACTTTTAAATACGATCAGCTAAATTACTCCAACACATGAATAAACAAACACCTCCGTCTTTGTTTTTGATAAGAACACGACATCAAACGTTCTTAAAAGCTTATCATGAAATTGTTTAGTTCAGTTGGAAGTTTTGAATATCACTAATGCTGCCTTTAATTTCTCACGTAAACAAGTCTTCCGGCTGTAACAGTTGTGTCACCGTTGAGGTCAGTCTGTCCCTGGAGGGAACAGTAAACCCCGGGACGGCCCTGGTCAGAGGGATTGTCATTCCAAACAGGCTCCTGGACTCAGCGGTCTCTTGGAGTTTGCAGTATTTTATCCGCTAACTGCAGAGATCTGATAACTCAACTCCTCCTCGACACATCCGCGCTCTCTCTTGGAGTTTTAGGTATTCGCTAACTGCTGGAGATCTGAGCTAACTCAATCCACATGTCCTCCTCGAACACTCCCGCTCGCCTCCTCTGGGCTGGATGTCAGGGCACTAAAATAAAGGTGTACTATGTCACTGTTCTGTCGCCGCTGTACCTTTGATAAGACGCAGAACATTTATTTTAGTTCGGTATCCTAGTGCAATGTGATGTTATTGAGACTTAAGTGGTAGAAACACCAGTAAGAAGTCAGAGGGAAGGGCGAACAAAAGTGGTTTGAGAGACAACATTTGGTCCCCGGGCCATAGCTTGGACACCGACTGTTATATGACCATGACCATAGACTGTATAAAGAAGTGGACTAAGTCAGTGTGAAGGTCACCCATAGCGTTCGGATCCAGTCAAATGAAGCTAATCAAGGCTAGCGGTTATAAGGGTGAGTTTGGAGCTAAGTTGCATATTAGCAATTCTACCCATGAGTATCCTAGCAACAAAAGAGCCAATCCGGAGCGAGGCTGTTGAAGGTAACGGCCCTTCCCGCCCGCATCCCTGGTTTAGCGGAGAGCGGACGTAATGCTGTCAGTCAAGCCTGTTGCTAAAGCTACTGGGAGCGACCTCGGGGAAAGAAGGCAGCTGATTTGTCTGTTATTAATGTTTATATCTTGAGTTACGGACAGAATAGCAGAATAAAAACACCAGGATCATGTAGAGCAGGTTAATACAAACATTTTTGAGACAAAAATTACAAGTCTGACGGAGAGAGGGGTGGGTGACAGTTTTCTGACGTAAAATGAATTGGAGCCAGAGTTGATGGAGCCGGAAGCGCAGCCCACGATCACTCCCTAGCTGGAGCATGGCTGATAGCGGGTTAGTTTTGTGTTTTTGAAATGATCTCATCCATTTTTACCGACTTGAACTGACACATGGCTAAGTATAAATGCTACTGAATACTGTCTGACAATACTGTAATGAGTAGAAGTAGTAAATCTAGAAGTAGCAGTAGATATTGTTGCATATATACTATGTAACTTGTGTGGACCATGGACATTCGTAGATGTTAAATTCTCTCTCTGTCTGCTGCTACAGCTTGATCATTTGGAAGCCAATCCCCATGTTAAAGTACAGTCCATGTTTATTTCATGATATTTATGCCATTCCTCTGCTCTCCTCACCTGTAACATGTAAAACAGAAGGTTCAGTGATCATTAGATGCTTAACAGACGCATACAAGTTTCACACGGCAATTATAATATAAAATAAAATACCAAACTCATTTTCATTTGCGCTTTTTGAGCTTTAATGCTAACAGCTATATGAAAAAAACTAACTCCAGTGCTCTATATAAAGAGGTTAGAACTTTCAAAATATACACTATCCATCCTAAAGCTGTCTGCAGCCCTAATTCACCCAAAACATGTCCTCACTTTGCCGTTGCACGTTTTTCTCACCAGCCTCACATCAAAGGCTCGTTCTGCTAATGATTCATAAATTCCTGTAGTCTGCTGGACGTGATCAGCGCCTGTGTCTGAGTGTCCTTGGTGTGTGTACTAGCTCCTAGCTCTTTTGTCCTAGTGGGTGTTGATGCAGTGACTAATGGCGTCCTGAGCAGGGGGACCATTCCTGTCATTCCTCACATTAGAACCGTGACACAGGGGTCCTCCTCCCAAACTCTGGGCTTTGTTACTTTTACGGCTCATACTGCTGCTGCTACTACTACTACAATTCACACTACTACTACTATCACTATTACTGCATCTGCTGGTTCATTTGATGCTTGTAACTGCTGCTATGTTACTACTGCTGCTCCTCCTACTGCTAATACTACTACCACTGGTCCTGCTGCTGCTACTAGTGCTGCTACTACTGCTACTATTTCTACTACTATGGCTGCTGCTAATACTTCTACTAATACTACTGCTGATACGACTGTTATTACTGTTGCTGCTGGTGCTGCTACTACTACTTCTCATACTCCTACTGCTTCCACTATCACTGCTGGTTCATTTGCCACTTCTAATTATTATCTACTGTTTCTATTTCTTTTACCTCAACTACTACCGATGCTGCTATATTACTAGTACTATCATAAATGGTAATTTGTCATATTTATTTAGCGCTTTTCCCACACATTGACACACCAGTGTACACAGACACTAGGGGCAAAGTGTGTAAGTGTCTTGCTCAAGGACAGAACTACTGCTACCCCTTGTGCTGTTACTACTACTACTACTCTTACTTTTACTTGTACTGTTACTATTCCTACTATTACTATTGTTGTGTCTGTCACTATTTTGTCACTACTACTACTACTACTACTACTACTACTACTACTACTACTTCAACTGCTGCTTTTGCCATTTGTCTGTTGCTACTACTAGAAAGATGCCATGCTTGTGTGTGAGTAACAAGTATCACAGAGAAAATGTTTACCATGAGAAAAGAACTACAGGAACTATTTGGGTAGGGACAACAAAAGGATCAACTACACTACTGCTATCTGAATATAAAAAAAACAAAAAAAACTCATGTCTACCTTGTATTCATTAAATACCATAGCCTTAAAAATCATGCATTCCTATTGTGAGTGGGGCTGTCTCTCCACAGATCTGATCTATATCTTGATCTGGTGGCATCCTCTCCTTGTCTGTAAAGAGATAAGAAAGTCTAATGCCGTGCAATGTTTCCATCATGTTATAAAGTTCCCTCATCAGACGCATGAAGAGGATTTATATATCATCTATGCATGTTTGAGTAATCTAGCAATCTCTCTCGAGCCCTGTATGACCTCTCCTTATGGTCAGCAGTAAGATTGTGTCCAGTGCTCAGCCCACAGGCCTACATCACCCATGTACTCACAAGGCAATTTTCCATAAATAGACAAAAGTATGATACAAAACAATAAACTGCAACTTCACAAACCTTCTGCAAAGTGCAGTAACAACACCAGGTCAAACAATATGCAATATTAACATTGTACATACACCATGTACTTCAGATACATCATGTTCTAGTGAGCAACAATAGTTTCATTAGTGGAATGTATACCGATTGTGGTGTGATAGCACTCTGAGAGTGGTGGGGTTGGAATCAGCATGTCAAAAACAGAAGTGACATATAAAACATTTTAATACTTTGTTTTTTTACGAACATAGTATTAATATTCAAAACAGTAAAATGTAACATGGTGATGTAAATATGTCACATCTTAGCAATTAGCATAGAAGTGAAATACTTCCTCTCTAAGATGCATTTTAGGGTTATCTTAGAGATCATCCCAGCCTGGGAATTGAACTTTGTTACCTTCTTGCTGTGTGACTGGAATGTGAAGTGTTCACAGGGCCAACCAACATTAAACACATTTTAATCCTGTGTCATTTGGAGGTGTGAATCATGCAGTCACCATAACATTTCTGAGAGGTGCGCTTGTTTGTCGCAGTGGGATACCACAGGGGACGCTCCTCTCCCCTGCTCTTTCTCATACCTCCTACACATTCCTCTGCAGTGCATTCCTGGAGTATAAAACCACTGTGCCTGCACATGCTACACTGTGTTTCCACTGATCTTAAGAGGCTTGTTTCATCACTTACCTTGTCTTTTCAACACATACTTCATGCAATGTTTGACAAATGTGTCATTTTAAAGAATAAGGCAGAAGAGGAGGTGAGTCATAGGGAGCTTTTGAGTAACTAATGAGATTTTGACAGGGTCAGTGCCACTTGCAGGGGTACAGATGTTCGCACTGTGCATACCTTGGATTTCGCCATTGAACCCAAATGGATCTCCTAAATTACACATGAAGCAGGGTGACAGTGATTATTATTACCACAGGCTGGTTTTAAATGTGCAATGAGACTTAGCCCTTAATTTATTGCACCCATAGGGAAATCTGTCCTTTGCATTTTACCCATCTTTTAATGCCTCTGGGGCAACTTGTCAGGAGCAGTGAGTGCCACAGTACAGCGCCTGTGGACCCATCTCCAGATCTTGAGCTAGTCTTGATCAGGACTACCTTAGCTGGAGGATTGTACCTATAATGCATGTTTGGGTTGATGGGGGAAACTGGAGTGCCTGGAGGAAGCCACCCAGGAGAAACAACATGCAAACTCCACACAGAGAAAACAGGTGGCTTGAGAGTCAAACACAGAACCTTGTTGCTGTGAGGCAAAAGTCCTAGTCACTCAGCCACTGTGCAGCCGATTAACAATTCAAATAAAAATATGACATCTTTTGTTTGGGCTAAGGTCCTGAAAAAGTCATTCAAATCAGGAAGAAATTATGGGACGGGAACTCATGAATAATTTAAACAAAACCTCATACAGTTTAGAGTTTTTATTTATTTGCAAAGCTGTCACTTCAAATGACATAAGAGTGTTACATGACAAATAATGAGATAGCCCCGTGGCAGTAGAATCTCAAATTCCTGTCTGCTTCCCCAAACCTTATTTATGTGGACATAAACCACTAGTCCAAAACATGTGTGAATTCCCCTATAACCTTCTTCTATCTCCAGTCCCATTATAGACCAGCACCACTCTAATGTTTTTGCTTGTAAACCCATTTGCCTTCATCTATCAGAGCTGCCACTGCTCCGTGCTCCTCACCCATTCTCTATTGTTCAGCTTTCCACGTTGATTGGTCCCATGATGCATTGCACTTTGGGGGCCACAGACATGTGCGGAGACAGGGCGGACTCATGTTGTCATATGTAGTGAGTGTGCGATAAGCTCCACACACTTGGTTTGGATTGTATTGTGTAAATGGATAGATTTGTCATAACCTCTGCTAATGAGCCTAACAGTTCAAGGGCTGCAGAAACAAAGGAGAGTAAAAATAGATCTGAATGGAGTTAAAGTGGAGATAGAAATTGTTCAAAACATGTGTTATGTCTCCGTACATGTACTACTAAAACAATAATTGAAAGTCCATTATTTCAGAGTTTGTATTTTATTTTATTATAATTTTTTTATTTATTTATTTATTTTATGAGCCTCAAGTGTAAAGAGCAAAAAGTAAATAAATAAATAAAATAAAATAATAATAAAAAAAAAAATACATTACATTTTACATTATGGCTGTATTAAAAAAAAAAAAAAAAGTTAAAAATAAAAGCAAATAAAAATCAGTTAGTTGTTGGACTTAAACTAACTTAAACATGCCCACAAACATATATTTGGCCTTAGTATCACCTTTCTCTCAGCCTTGATATTGTTTCTTTTTTAAATGTATTGCATGTTATAGCATATGACTACTATTTAAGTAAAAGTACAATAAAAATGTAAAAACTACTGAAATATCTGATCACATCTTAATGAAACCCTCAGGACAGGACCTGCTTCTTTGAGCGCAACAAACTGAGGCATCATAAGATCAACCATTCTGGGATCCTTTGAAATGGATACCAAATATTCCTCAGGCTAGAGTGCTGTGCTGAAAAAAATACAAAGGTGCACTATATAAGCAGGTTCCTCCTCGTCTTCTGCACGGCAATGGCATTAAAGTCTAATTATAAAGCTCATCCTGGTGATTAATTAGGATGCTTGGAATGGAGGAAGTAAGTGAGGAATAATTTTGGATCACTACAAACCATTTAAAACTAACTAGTTCTGTTTTCCTCTTTTTTATGACAGTAAAAATCAGGTGCGGCGTCTTTAATTTTATCCTCATATCTCTATGGAGATAAGCAGGTGACAACATCAGGCCAAATGACAGCTCTGTCAGAGACGTCAGATCTGAGATGACTCTGCTCCCAGTGAGAATACATGTTTTTCCAGGTAGTTTTGAGCAAAGTATTAAACTTGTCAATCTTGTAAGACAGCTAAGTTTGGTCTATTACAAGCAAAGAAATAACATCATCCCGGACACAAGCAGGTGGTGGACCCTCTACCAGAAAAGTTACACAGTGTTCCTAACTAAAATGCATTAAAGCAGAAGAATCGTTCACATTTTTCTGATTTTACATTCTTTTTTGGCCCATTAAATAAAACGTTTCTTGCTTGTATCTAATTAGGGAGAAGGGACTTTCTTTACTTGCCCCCGTCTCAAAGTTCCAACAATGAAGTCCATAAACATGATGGATGGCGTGATCTGACTGTGGTCCTGACGTATTCCTCCTTCAAAGCTGACTGTACCTAAGAACTAAAACACCACATCATCTAGCGCAGAGCTGCTGAGAAACTGCGCTGCTTTCCTTTCCTCACGGTCTGAGTCGTTTTCCTGTTTCCGAGTGCCGTTTGAGACGTCGAATACAGACAGAAAATAACATTGGAGTGTGTGAGAGAGGGGAGAGTGGCGTTCACAAAGTCCGATAGAAGCCGTATACTTAAATTAGGCAGACATCACGCAACTGTGACGCAAGTGAGTGGCTCACTCAAGATGAAAAATTAGGGGGAACTTGAAGTGTCGTTCTTAAAATGCCCATCACAATTTTGCTGGTGTTTGAGATTCTAAATTAAATAACTAAATTGAATTGGTAGCTTAGGGTGACCAGACGTCCCTATTTACCCGGGACAGTCCCAGTTTTGAGCCTTGTGCCCAATGTCCCAGTCGATCTATCCATGAATCATTGATTTGTCCCAGTTTTAGCCAAAAATACAGAAAAATTTGCTTAAAAAAAAAACGGTTGCACTGACTGGAGCCTCTCAGGTTCAATACTGACTTACAAGTGAGTCGTGAATAAGTCGTGAATGGACCTAGTGCATAACAATGTTTCCTTATTTACACACTTTTTTCACAATTTTATTATGACCGACCAACCCAAATCGGAAGTGTCACCCTATGCAAACTGGCTAGCTTTTTCTGAAAACTTACCCTACTTACTAAAATATAAAATAAATACATTTAAAGTAAAGACTATTCAATTGTTTTATATGTAAATTACACAGTTTGTGGTCCACTGCCTGATCTATAACTATGTATTCATTTTAGCGCAACTCAGGAAGCAGTGACACTAACAGTCAGCTAGGGGGGCGCCATTGGACACAGAGCCGATTGATAAACCTAATACCCAGGTAAAGACAACAGAGATGCAAAGTATAAAGAGATAGATACAAGGACTAGAGACAGCTGGAGGTGAAGAAGAGGAGAAGAAACACAAGAAAAGATCAGGTCAGTGGCAAGAAATTCAACCCGTGTCACTCTCAGCCAAACATAGCCTGCTCTCGTTGTCTTTTTTTTTTTTTTTTTGGCCAATGAAGACTACTTGTCCTGTTTTAGACCTGAGTTAGTTCCATGTTATCGTGAACATAGCCTTAAATGCCCTTTTTTCAAATGCTCTTTACCACAGTAGCAGAACCAGTAACTTCCTCAGCCCCTCCATCGACCATCACCAGGCTCTATGGCAGGGGTGTCAAGCTCATTTTGGTCTGGGGGCCACATACGACTTAATTTGATCTCAAGGGAGCCAGACCAGAAAACTCACAGCATAAATACTCAAAAATAGCTATAGGTAGAAACATTTGTGCAGAGAAACATGTAAAATATTTTTATTGAAGAGAACTGTTACTTTATAAAAAAAATATTAAGAACAACCTGAAACTGTCTCATTTTTGTGCAGTACAACTCGATACAGTAACAAGTAACAAACATTTAGACACTCAATGTCCACTTTTCTCTTTATTGGCACAGACATTTTGCTGATTAGGGTGTCACGACAATGACGTGTTAACTGCCTGCCTTAAAAAACAGCCTTTGGTCCGCTCTGGTGAGAGGGAGCGTAGGTGAGCCGCGGCACAAACGTCAGTTTGTTTTTAAAAGTGCCAGGGACAATAACCATAAACTTGAATGTGGATTGAAAAGTACTGCTAATTATTCATCATAAAAAGTGCCAGGGACATATCCCCAGCCTCCCCAGTGTAAATGACACCTATAAGCGGCGGCTGCAGCAGCGGTGCAGCAGAGCAGTGTGGCTAAGCATTGCGCATGAGTTGCGTGGCGTCAGGAAGAAATTCCATTTTTTCTTTTTTATTCTACAGTTAGTAAAAAATAAAAATGGGCACAACTAAATGGTATATTTCTCTACATTTTTTATGAGCCTTACGATTTATTTTAAAAAAATTAAAAAATGTTTTTAAATTTTTTGCTAAGTGTATTTTTATTACAAATCAGTTGAGGGCCGGATCAAGTCTGTAGGTGGGCTGGATCCAGGCCCCAGGGGCCGCATGATTGACACCCCTGCTCTATGGAATATATATCACTACATGTTTATTCATTTGATAAACTATTCGTTGCACCTAAGAATTTTCAGCATCATGGATTATCACCAAACCCATTGAATGTCTTATCAGTGTTTGGCTAAAGGAAAGAAGAACAATCACAGCAGGAGTAAATATTTGATCAGTTACTATCACAATACTATCAGCAAGTCCTGCCTCCTGCATCTACTGTGTCCCATTGATCGGCCACTGATGAATGCTTGGCCACATGACCTCAGGGTAAACAACAAACTACTGACCACTGCAGACCAGAGCTGGGATGACGGAGGTGCTATGACCCAATGTACCTGTCACAAAATGTCCACCACCTAAAAACAAAGAGATATGTTCTTTTCACATCACTAGTGGTTATGATGTGGATTGAGGGAGTATTGGAACTTTCAGAGACACCTGCAGCAGTGTAGTAACAATGCTTTAGTCTTCAAATGAACCAAGTATGTTGTCATCTGTACCTCAGTTTTCTTTCTGTACTCATCATTCATTCCCTGTATGGGGTCAGAAGCAGCGCTCTACCCCAATGGGATTAGCTATGAGTGTGCTTATCACTAAGAATTTTAATGGATACTGCGACATTTTAACACATTATGCACAATTAAAACAGAACTTTCAGCGATAGAGCTCCTCCTGCAGCTTTCTTATGAGAATGCTCTATCAAAGAACAGAATAAAAAGACTTTTTTTTTCTTTTTTTTTTTTTTTTTTTTTTAAATAAGGTAGTATAATCCCATACAAAGCTATTTAATGTCTCCAAACATAAAAAAGCCAAGGTTTCCCAGGAAAACTCTCTTCGGGTCGTGTCTGCCATGTTGCAAGGCTGTTTTTCCACCCAGAGCCAGCAGAGGGAGACAACAGACACTTTGAACAACCTGAAAATACATATTTAACTATTACAGGGACTTACAATAATGTTCAATAAGGTAAAAATGTTACTTAGTTTTGTTTTGATGTAGTAAGACCTGTAATCTCTAGACAAGAGTTCAAACAGATGTTTTCCATGTTTCTCTATTAGCCATGGATCCATCTGCTGACTGCACCTGCTGCACCCATGCACTCTCTGTTTCCCATTCAGAATAGCTCTTTAGCGCCCCCTGTATACACGCAGGAGACAAACTAACACTAACTGATATTTGCACCACCCCGGGAGCAGACAGACCCTGGTTTATGGGTACATTGTGGGAGTGTGTGCGTCATTAGGTGTTATTCTGGAGCTGTCAAAAGTACACCGCCTTTCTCCCTGTGGTCATTAGTGGTTAGTGCAGTTTTATGAGGTTGGACGGTGAGGGACATCTGTCAGTTATGGAGCTCAACATTTCCCACCCCCTTTTGTTTTGGTAGTGGAAGTGAGTTAGCTGTATACATATAGGTTTCGATTTGATTTAATTTGGTGAAACACATTTTTTTTTCAGTCTTTAAATTGCATGAAGATATAATAACCCCTTTATATGCATTTTTTCAAATTTTGAAAAAACATAAAAAAATAAAATAATACTCTTATTTGTATTTTTTTTTTTTATTTTTTTATTTGCAATATTTTGGCATAAATCCATGCAGCCAACTGTAAGGCAAAGGTATGTTTTTCTTTTTAAAATTATAAGAAAAAATAAATACTTTTCAGCAGAATGGAAAAATGAAGCTCATAAGTTACGGAAATTGAACAATTACAACCATCTGTGCGATTACTTTTTGCACATAATTTAAATCAACTCTAAAACAAGTGTAAGTATTGCTTCTGTACATAATTTTGCTTCTTAAGGGCCTTTGACGCCTATAATTAATTTGCTCTCATTTTGCGAGTTTGATCACACCATGGAGCTAAAAAAAACAGCCTGGGCTCGGGTGAAATTCAGCCTGTGCAGGTGTGAAGGGCCCTGAAGCAGGACAGATTCTAGGAACACTTGTTTGTCTGTGAGTGTTAAACCTGGGGCTGTCCATTAGAGATTTAGTGACGGGGACAATAAAGGGACCACTGGTTTATGGCCTAGTCCTGGGGAGCTGAGGTCGTAAAGGGACTACTGTTCTCATGCACTCGACAGCATGTAGACAGACTCCGGAAGACAGACTGTTTAAAGGCATCTACTACATCAGGTTACATACTTAAGATTTTAAGTATGAAACTACCAAAATGTCACTCCCATAGATCAAGAAAGAAACACGATTTTAAATGTTTATGTATGCTTTAATTTCAGATCTTATTGAAAAAAATGCAGAGATTCAAAGATTACATTTGGGTTGGGTTTTTTTTTGTTCTTTTTTAGATTTGGAATTAATCTTTCAAGGTGCATATGGCAGGCTGCTATTACGATTTTTCCAAAAAAAAAAAAAAAAAAAAAAAAAAAAAACAATTATGGTGATTTTTTTTTTTTTTTTTTTTTTTTTTTTTTGTATGTATTTAATTTACTTGCACTTTGCACTTTCAGTTATTTTTTGTGCAAATTGTACTATAAACTTGCCTATCAGAGGTGGATAGATTAACCAAAATTGTACTCAAGTAAGAGTAAGATTACTTCAAAATAATACTGTATGAAGTAGTAAAGTTGTAGTAATAAAGTAAAAGTACAAAAAAGTCCAGTTAGTCAAGTAAGAGTAAAAATGTGTTTGGGAAAACAATTTTTTAAAAAAAAAGTGAAATAATGGACAAAATCTGGTATTTTCAAAGGACAGACACAAAAATAAGAAAAACTAAATTATAGAGTGGAAACACAAATGTTTAAATAATTTTATATTGTTAACAGAAAGCTTTTGTCACTTGTAGATTTATAGTGAGAAGACTAAGAAACATTTGTATTCAACTAAGAGTAAAAGAAGGCTGCTTCTACATAAAGTTAGTCAAGTAAACGTAACTGAGTACTACCCACCTATATAACATACTATAACTAGAACATAACTCCTACTACACATGTAATTATATATACTGCTAATTAAATTCTCAAGATGAATGTTTTTTGACAGCGTTCTTCTATCTGAGAAAATTCTTTGGTCAAAATGGGCGACTTCAAACAAAAATCAATCATTTGAGTCTGTGAGAAAATTGCAAAATGAAAAGACATTCATTTGAGGTTCAAAGTTACTCACATCAAAACCTCTTAAAAAAAACACATTACTTGTTTACTCACAAAGTGCACTTCAGAGAAAAGTCAAGCAAAAACATCCCCCCTACAGCCGGGACGCTTCAAAGAGGGCCCAACACCTGGCTGTGGTCCGGCACACCTGGCCTGACTCCACCCCCTCACCTGTCCGTCACCTCCATGGCAACGTACAGCAACATACTTTTCATGACCCTTTGACCCCTGCACTGTAAAAATACTGCATTTACTTGTAAAATTTGAAACATTGTAGACATTCTCAGGGAAGAAAAACATGCCATTCGCACAAAGAGCAGAGGGGTGTTTTGAAATTCAAGGCTGCATTCACTGGTAGCAAACACGGCGATATAGTCAGTCAGTGGTATTTAGACAGATGTGCCTCTTGTAGCGCGTCTGGCGGAGGGACAAATAGATTGGCTCCCATCTGCCCCTCCCCGGCTTTGAACCAACAACCTTGACCTCGTGACCCTGGGACAACAGAGAGTGTCCTTTACGAGCAGGGTAGTGATTTATGGTGGAGCTACTGTTTCAATTTGACACAAAACCTTACAGGAATTGCTATTTTTTCCTGTCAGATTCCTTGGCAAATCAAAATTGCAATTATAAAAATCACTATTAGCAAAACAAAGACTGCAGTTACTGAGCTTAACATTATTTTCATTGCAGTTGTACGCACCATATACACATTCAGCATTCAAATTGCCTTCACTTCTCAGCAAAATCAAACCTCGCAGCTACTGTTTTGAGCATTATTTAAACTGCTGCACTCCTCAGTGCATTGGCAGGTGAATTCCTTGCATCCTCTGAATTGACCTTTTGTTGTTTTCTACACAGGTTACTACGTTATTTTTAGTACAACTTGAAATACCCGTGGTCGTTCAAATGTATTTACGAAGCCTGACAAATGTGTGTATTGTAGAACCTTTAAATTCTCAGCTGGTGAGAATATTCCCTGGCTGTGTTTGAGGCGTCTACTTTTTTATTATTTATAAAGAATGTATTGATGCTGCAAAGGGGAACCTGTTTTTAGCAACACATAATATTTCAAATTTAGCATTTTTTTTTCACAAATTGTATTTATTGAGACAGTTATTGCCGAATGCTTGCCCCAACTGCTTGACATTGAAAGCATCTTTTTTTATGTATTTATTTATTTATTTATTGTACACACACGTTCACCATTCTGATCGGCTTCAGAATTGCAATTTCTATGACTACTCAACATAATCACCTTAATATCTAGCAGCTACAGTTTTGAGCATTATTTAAACTGCTACAGCTCAGTGTATCAGCAGGTGGATTCCTTGCACCCTGTACCTTTTGTTACTGCATTATTTTTAGTGCAACTTGCTGCTCGAGTGTAGTTGCAAAGCCTGAAAAAAGCATTTTGTTGAACTTTAGAATTCTCAGCTGGTGAGAATATTCCCTGTTTTTGTTTTTTTTTTTACATTGGGCCATTTTAAGTCCAAGACGCCTGCTGCAGGATCCCCCAGGTTGTTTTTGGTGCCTTTATTACTGAAGTTGTTATTATAAAATTAATTAGTGCTGCTCTCATGGGGAACCTGTTTTTTAATGGTATTGGTGCCTGAGTTTGCAATGGAATTTTTAGAAAACTTCAGTTATGATGGTGGACCTGGAACCATCTGTATCTAAAGAAAAAAAAAAAAAAGTTCTCAGTTTTCCTTCCTAACGTATAGGTTCAGATTTCAGAGAATGTATGTATTTATTATTTAAAGAAATTAAATAATAACCGAAGTCCATTGGAGGGTCTGCTTGTCTCCATGGAGATGCTATGGCAGTGTGGCATCAAACGTATTGCGACCGGGGCCAAGTTACAAGGCAGATCTGTGGAGAAGCGACCCTCCTCACTGTAAGAATGCATGTTTCTTCAGGTATTTCTGAGCAATAAAAACACATATAAATGAATAAATAGATGATTTGAGAGCCATACTGTGAAATATTCCAGGAAAAGCAAGAACGTCTTTTAGTTTTTAGTGAGTTAACTCCGTCGCTTATGCATTTTGCTCATCCTAATTATTCTGCAATGAGTTTATAATCACTTTTCACAATTTTGAGGAGAGAGCAAAGTTTATAGTGATGCTACAATAAAGCAACTACCATGCTAACAGCTTACTTCCTGCTTTTCGTAAAATAAAATGAGTCGCTTATACAATATATCTGTGTTTGAGCGAGACAAATTTTGCTCAAATACAAAAAAAAAGCCTTCAGTACAGTAAAATATGATGTCCTAGAAGTGTCACGAATAACATTTTTACAACCATCACTACCATTACAATAGAAAACACATTTCGTCTGCAGTGCTATTGTCTCAACTTTCCCTTGTTTCCCACGTGTTACAAGCCTGGGAGCAGCACTCGTACCAGTATTCCCAGTATTCCGTGCTTCCTGGAGTTGTCGGCGGGCTCTTCCTTCTCCGTGGGGATGAGGTGGGGGAATGATGGTTTTCCCTGATGTGGCCCCTTCCCGCTGCTCCTGCTGTGAATGATGGAACAGTTCATGAGTGAGGACACATAACAGCTGTAGGTATACGGTCCACTGACACAGGCGGTGTAAGGAGAGATCCCAGGATGTATGGAGGGAGGATGAGATGCTCGCTCATGTCTTCACTGTCTTAAATGGACAAAACCGATACAAATGTGTACTGTAGCATGCAGTTTTTGTCCAGAAAATGAATATTAGAGTCTATAAATGTGTCTATAAAGAGGTGATATTACAATTCTATGGAGTATTAACTGCTAACCTAACATATTTAGATCACCATGCTATCTTTTATTGTTTTTAAAATGCTATAGTCAGAAAAAATAACATAATAAATAACAGTTTAATATGCTTAATTTTCATTTTTGCTCTCTGTGCTAAATCCCTCCCCCTTCAGAGCGCTACAGCAACATAATATAATAACAACTAATTTCACTAATGCACATCGAGACGAGTTTAGGAAGTTGTAGTTGTTTTGTGTCATGCTTTTGGATATTTATGGAAAATAACGGCTACATTTTGAATAGAATTGTACTGCTAACTGCGTTCTAATAGGGCCCAGGAGAGATGGATGCATGGATGACATAAAATCTCTTCAGACATGTTTTTGATGAAGGGAACAATGTTATAACATGATGGAAAGTATTTGCATAATACCGCCTCTTTAATACATGACAGATCCATATATGACAACTTCACATTTTAACTTTAAAATGTTCGTATTAATCCACCTTATATGAAAATGGTGTTTTTATTTCACCATTTTATCCATGAATCAAAAACATTAATAATTGACCAATCGGGTGGTCCCCAATATTGACTCCAGCTCACGTTAGCAGTGGATTTGATTGACAGTTATCATACTTCGTTGTAAAGCTTCACATTCTAAACTTAAAATGTTCATATTAATCCACTCCATATGATACTGGTGGTTTTATTTCACAATTTTATCTGTAAGTCAAGCTAGCCACTATAACTACTAGCCTTGATTGTCTTCACTGGGCTGCAGTCGAACACTATAGGTGAGAGGTGCACAAACTTTTTTTTATCAAGGGCCACATCTCAAAACATATTTGAAGCAGAGGGCCACAGACCAGTGATCAATACAGTGCGGTGCTTTAAACACAGCTTTGACAGAGCCGCTTTATATTAATAAAGCTTGAAACACATTCATTTTAGGTCTGTATCACACTGCAATGTGATGTTTGAGGATATAGTGGTAGAAATAGTTTAATTTGCTGTTAAAAGTGCTGCTTATGATCAATTGGGCCGGTTCAGTAGGAGGTCTGAGGGCCGCTTTTGGACACCCCTGTTATAGGTGACGTGACACTCCCTCAGTCCACTTAAATACAGTCTATGCTCCACTCTGGCCTCTGAAAGTTGTGAAAAGCACTTATAAACTCCTCACAGTGTATAATAAAGATGCTCAGAATGCATAAGGTAAGTGAGGAATAACATTGGCCATCTGCAAACTGTTTAAAATGAACTACTTTTGTTTTTCGTGTTTTTGAACTCAGGTACAGCGTCTCTTGATTTAAATCTTAAAAGTAACTGAACTGAGGCTGATAAAATGTAAGCCATATGACACTACTTTTAAAATATAGTCCACAAGTTTTTCCAACATCTTCATCCATTGATATCCGTCTTATTTATAGCGTCTCTCCGTTTTGCTTGGACTCAGCTGGTTAGATTCCAGTTCTTCTCACACCGAACACCTTCCTTTTGGGGCAGTTTTACGATGGGACGTCCTGCTTCGAGGGGCCCATCCATCTCTTTATCAGAGGCGCTGCAGACCGGCTCCGTGTTTGCTCAGACTAAAAACACTCCCCGAACGAGTACTTTCTGCCATTGTTGCTTTGTCAGGCAGAGGTGAGGGTTCAGGCGCAGAGGAGAAGGGAGCGAGAAGCATCGATTTGCCCCCCTGACACCTCACCGCTCTGGGGCATGTGGGGGTTGACGAGAGGGGTAGGGTGGTGGTGATTTTGGAAGAGTAGGAAAAGTTTTGTTCAAGTAATGGATCTATAATAAGAACTGGATAAGGCACTCCATAGGTACTTTAGCGCCAGCCCTGAAAATATTCTCCCATAGAGGAAAAAGAAAAATCTCTTCTGTCAACTGGACAAAAAGTTGTTGTTTTCTTTCCACTCACAAAACTTTTTGTCCAGTTGACAGAATTGAATTTTTCTTTTACTATGGATCATACCTGGACAACTGAGGGATCGCACAGACATCTCCCATAGAGCACAATACATTTTTTGTGAGTTCAGACTGCTCGTGTTCGGCTGACAGGGCATCCACAGCTTTCACAAAGGTCAGATCTTGTAGAGATTGTTCTCTATTTTCACAACATGAACTTTTTACATTTATTATATCCTCAAACTGCCTAAAATCTGCCTTAGCTTTGTTCGATTTTAGCCTTGTCCTGCTCCTAGCTGTCACTGCGCTGATTGGTCAGAACTGATAATGCTGTATCAGGAAGTGCTCAGTTGCTCAGTCAGGTTTGTTTTTTGTTTTTGTTTTTTTTATATTTTTAGTAATAGCTTGCAGAATGTGTAGTACATTTTATATTCTTTTTGGATAAATTAGCGAGCCCAGTGGGTCAAATTTGGCCCTCATCCTAAATGAGGGAATAAAGGGTTAAAGGGATATTTCACTGTTCAGTGAACTTATAGAAGTAATTTAATGCATTGTTCATAATTTTTCCAAAGAAGAAAGGGGTTCTTGGGTTCTCCAGGGTTAAAATGAACTGAACTGTTTTTCACAATTTTAAGATCAGGTACCGCACCTTTAATCATTGACAAAAGTTCTTATATCCTCACTTGTGAATTCATCTGCTGAGATAGCTTACATTCACACTGTTTGTAACTATTGGGAATCACTTAAACCCATTTTTATAATATTAATCCTGTGTCCACACCATGGTTAAGCTGAGCCTGTGAACTTGACTGTGTTGTGGCTTACACCACTAGGAGCCCATGGGATCCTCTTACCCCAGACACAGGCCTCCAAACAGGACTCTGTCAGTCAATATCTTCCCCTTTTCATTCAGGGGTCAGTTAGGCCAGTCCCCCGGGCGGAGAGGGGCTTCCAGTCCTCTTCTCCCGATCAGCCCTGAGACATCTCCAAAACACGGAACAACAAAGTAGCTTAATGTAATACGCTTTTAATCAAAACTTTACACATTTTGTAGATAGCTGGGGAAAAAAGTTTAGTAGTAATGGATATAACCTTTGGATAGTGATAATCCTACTGTGAGAAACACTGCAGGAACATATTGTGAAGATGTTTGTGCAATCGGTTGTGTTGCCTGTAGCAGTGAAGTGCTCAACATTAAACATTAAAAGGGCTTATACCTGATTTTTTTCTCACATATTTTAGGAGGTCAAAATGCATTCGCTGTGTATCTGTCGATATCTAATTCTAAAGCATTTTATTATCTGAGTTTCAGGAAGTGCGCACTTATGCTGCTTGTTCAGCTCAAACACATAAGGTAAGTGAGGAATAACTTTAAACAGCAAACTATTTAAACTGAATTGTTTTTCACATTTTAAAGACAGTAAAAATCACATAGAGCACCTTAAAAAACAAAGGTTGATGACTTTTCATTCAGTGGTGCACAAGGGAACTTTCAATTAAATATCTATTTCTGTTCAAGTCAAATCTATGAAAGCCAACCTTGCTTATGTTAAAGGTACAGTATGTAACTTTCTGGACATGGTGATGTTTCATGCCATACTGTGGAATATTACAGCCAAAAGGACAGCACTTCCCTAGAGAGAAGCAAAGGGGGATGCAAGTTCACACAAAGTAACATTGCAAGTTTTTCAGGGCAATAAAAGCATTCAAAATGAAAAATATATATACCCAAAAGTCACTGACACTTTTAAATCTTCAATAGCTCCTATAATTCTTAAGTTATACTCACTAAATTTTAGCAGTAGGTAAACTGAACCTTCTGAGATTTTTGGCAATATACACAGTTATAATTGTTCACTTACACTTGAACTTATCACTACTTAAACTAGGGGAAGTAAAAATGACCCAATTTTTAAAAAATAATGTTTTTTAAGTGTCCACCATTTTTGGTTTTGCACTGAACAACCCGATCTAACACACTCTGCATAACATTTGAAAGCATTTCTGGGCTTATGGCTCTTATTTGATCCTCGATATTAAGTCGTTTATTGTCTGAGGTTTATTCACAAACACCTTTTCTTTAAGATAGTGCCACAAGAAGAAATCGGGACTAGTCAGGTCTGTGGAGATCACATACTGCCCCCTGTCTTTGAAAACCACTTATTATTCCTTTAATGGCATTTACACTTGGGGCATCTCTGGTATTAAAATGTCGACGGTAACACCGCTGGGTTTCTGAATTTGACCCATGTGACTCAAAGTATCACTGTACAATGAGGGTTTGTTCCTCAGTGTTATATTCACTCATATTAATGTCAGAAGGGTAGTTGTACATGCTCTGAAAAAATGAAAGAAAAATATTTAGAAACAAAAGAATTATGATTTTTTTTCAACTGTCAGTGACTGTATATGCTTTTATTTTAGTATTTTTATTTATTTGTACTAAAATGTGGCATACTGTGGCTTTAAAAATGCAACATAGACAGGATACGTGTGCCATACTGTGCCACACTCCAGTCAAGGCTATAACATCTCTATAGAGAGAAGCACCAGAAAAGTTACAGAGTGCACTTAAAATTGAAAAGAACTCAGTCACTGTTTTATCCATGAAGTATTTTGAAATCTCTAAATGATCAAAGTGGGCTTGGCTGGCTGAAGTTTGGAAGTATGCAGCGTTCAGCACATGCCTTCTTTCTACAGCTAATCTGATTGTGGAGTTTGTGGAGCTTACGGAGACGAGGGAGTGTGAAACGCGCTGTGACAGGACGACAGCCCCTCTCATAGGACACCCTCAGCCCTGTGTCCCCCTGTCTCCGTGGGATGTCCCGTCGACAGTGCCGTCCTTTAAAGGCGCTGTACCTGATTTTTATTCTCTTCAAAACGTGACAGACTAATTCATTGTTAACCGTTTGCATCGGCTCACAGTTTTTCCTCACTTTCCTAACACAATCCGAGCATAGTCCAATGAGGTTCATCTGGTCTTCAGTTAATTTATTTGAATAGATTCTTTTTCCAGCTCAAGGTTTAGTTTGTTTTCATACCTGACTTGTGGTCTTCCTCAGAGTGGTCATGGTGTCTGCTCAGCTGATTTAAACAGGTTTTGGCACTGTTTTCCAACCGGTGGAGGCAGGACGACTTCTTCAGGACAGTATTCCAGGTGTGTGAGAGTGAAAAAGCCCCCTCGTCCCAGTTTAAAGTCCCCTGAGCTTCCATATTTCGATTGCCTCCTTCACCGGTAGGAAGACAACAACAGTCCAACCTAATTATTTACTCATAATAGTCTCATTTTGACTCAAATAGCTTCTGGTACATAGGCATGTCACAATAATTACTATATCGACTTATTGTTCAATACATATTAAAGCTCTATTTTTTTTTATAATATTGTAGATTTAGAGTAATTTTTGTAGTTTAAATCTGCTCTCGGGTTATTGAGTCTGTGTCTATTTGTTTATATTTGATTGCTTCACAGCATATGTTACAATAAGAATAATTTAATTTAATAATTTAGCGGAATAATTTATCCTCATGAAGACAAACAGATGATGCCACAGGCCAAGTTACAGGTCAGATCTGTGGAGAGGTGCCCCCTGCATGTTTTTCAAGATATTTCTGAGCGATAAAAGCACCTGTAATTGAATAAATGCAGAATAGCTATGGTTTTTTTTGGAATTTATAGTGCTTGATTAGGGATTCTTTTTAAATTATTATTTATTTATAACTTTTTTATATATATACAACATGAAACAAACAAACCAAAGAAACGAACAATACAGAGTACAGACAGGTCTGAAAGACGTCGATACATGACAATCAGGGACGCACATGTCAATCCAGTCAGTCCAAGGTCCAGAAAGATTTGTGGTATTTCAAGTCCAAAGTGGTTGTCCATTTGAGTCTGTTTGACACTTAAGTCCGGTTGCTTCCAGTGGCTTTCTTCCATTTGTCTATGAAGAGCTGAGAATTTCCATCAATATAATGTCCAAGTTTGATCATAGTCAAGAGGTCAGACATCAGTGACTTCCACAGGGAAATAGAGGGAAGGTCGTCCCCCACCCACTTTACCATAATACTCTTTATAGACAACATTAAGAATGACAATTTGACGATGTACCAACACTTGTACTCACTATAAATATTTGGAGAAATATATACATTATGTAAAATATTGTACTGCAATTCTTTAAACCTATTACAAATGGAGATTTTAGTTGGTAAGGTTAGGGTTTTGTCCTACTGCTGTGAACCAAATCATATTTAAATAAATCTCCCCAAGATTTTCTTAACCATGCCAGTTTATCCAGACTGAGGGAGTATATTTCCAAATAAAACCTAGATATAAAATGTTTATGCTCTTTATTATTAATGAAAAATATCTCCAGATGGTGCAACTCTGGTGTAAACTGAAGAGATTTAGCCTTCTGCTGCACATAATGCCTTAATTGAAAATATTTTTTAAAAAATCCTTGCTTGGTAAAAAAAAAAATAATAATAAAAAAAATTGGGACTTCAGAGATTCAAAAGATCTGAATTCTCATTTTGTAAAGAGGTCCAAAAACCTATGAATCCCAGCAGTGTGTCATCGTGATCCTGTAAAACTTGTTCCTATAGTTTGTGGAAATAGGTCTGGATTATTTATTAAAGTACTTTGTTAGTGGTTAGTTTTTTTTATTTATTTATTTTTTTTTATCCTTAAAATTTTCTTTTTAAGTCCATACATGTTCACCACATTCTCTGTAATCATTTCAAAGAGTGAAGTACAAGACAGGATTATGTACTTTACTGCTAAGACACATTTCACCAAAATATAGGCGTAATAGTTAACACAATGTAAATCTTTTTTGTTTTGTTTTTCATTTACTGAGATGTACTGATGTGCTCTTGTATCTGTTTCTCATTTAGCTTTTTCCCCTATTCAAAAACCAAGGTTCACTCCCATTTTCACCAGCAGAGGGCATCACATAATCCAAGGCTCCAATGTGCACAGAACTTTACAGCTACCCCCCACTCACAGCAGAGAGAAACAAAAGGATTTATGGGTAAAATGTGCCCTCTAGTGGACAACTGTGGTACTAGCGTTGAATAAGAGTAAAATGAAAGAAATGAATGTAGACAAATGTAGGGAAAAAATGTAGAGCAATTCAGCAATTCAATAATATATTTTCATGATACGTATCTGATTATATTTAAATTATATCTTTTTAAAATTAATTCATTCAGAAGCTTTGAAACATAAGGCCAATTTTAAACTGAGAGAACACAAGTTTGCCAACCAAAAGAAAAAAAAAAAGAAAAAAAAAAAAAGAAGAAAAAGTCTATTTGGCTAAAAAGTTACATATTGTGGCTTTAACAAATAAATGCATAAATAAAATAACAAAATAACTGTTAGTATCATGTGTTTTTTTTTGGGTTTTTTTTAAGTACCATGCTCTTTACTTAAAGGCACACAGCACAGGGTCACCATCTTGGCTTAAAATTAATTCTCCACAGTACGGCATTAAACTTATCCATGGATACGCATAGTTGCTCCACCAGGTTACAAATAAGATCTATGGAGACGTGACCCTGCACACAAAAATGTCTGCAATTATCTGCAATAATAATTCCTGTAATTAAATAAACACTTGCTTGATAAGACATACTGTGGGACATTCCAGGCAAAACAAGAACATCTCCGTGACGACAAATATATAGCTGACTCCCTCCAATCAGGAAAAGTGACACACCTTTAAATAAACGCAAAAAATGGTAGATTACTGGTTAGCAAGTATTTCTGGCATATTCATACGAAGCACATTCCACGTGCTCTGACACAATGACCTATAAAACATAAAGCGGGACAAAGACTGCGAGCTTAGGGCTTTATGAGAACCAGAGCGGGCAGAATGAGCAGGGGTCAGGGGTCAAACCAACACGACTTTATGGGAGAACAATAGGGTAGTTAACCAGGAAGTGGCGCACATGACAAATGATCTTAAATCAACAGTAGTCTGATGGTGTCCAAAATCTAACGGTCTGACAACTGAGTCCATCAATGCACAGCAGCAGAGTAGTAGTAGTAGTGGTGGTAAATCTTTGGCGTGGCAATGTTATGTAGGTCACTAGAGCTCGGGATGGAATAGAAAAAATAGATGGACCGTGGAAATGTGCTGTTTCTGGCAGCAGTGCAGTATTAGCCTTGCACAGCAGTTGTGGACAGGGAAGATGTCTATGCTTTTCTCGTGATGTTCTGTCTTTTTGTCGTCACTTTCAGCAAGAGCCGTTCCAGACAGCTGTGTAAAAGAGCGCAACACATATCAATCTCGCACGACCCAGAGGAGTATATACCACGAAGCGAGACAGGAGACTAAGCTGGGTTAGTCAAGCACAAACCCTGGATTTCCTGTATCTAGAAGGCAGCTCACTTTACAGCGTGGGTAGATCACTATAGTAACAGAGCAGCAGAACTAACCTGGTCCAGAGCAGGTTAAGAGTCGGAGTTCTTATAGCTTGCACATATTATATTCAGCGCTATGTTCTCTGTGTGGGCAGTGGGTTTACTCTGTGCACACATATAATATAGAAACACGAGCGCTCATACAGAGGTTTAACTGTGTGGGCAGTGGGTATACTTCACAGAAGTAGCACTCTTGCACACGGCTCTTCTGTCCTTTACAAGATTGCTTTCTTTTGCGCTCTGTAGTCCATCTCCAGATTCATAAGTTTTATATTCCATCGTATGTGCAGAACGAATCACAACCTCATTTTGCTCCTGGTTTGTTTGTGCAGTGGCAGCAATGTCATGAACACTGCACATTTATGCTCACAGTCTAGATCTATATTATAAACTAGTGGATGAAGTAGTGAGCATAAAGTGCTCTGTTTTTTCTAATGTATTTTAGGCTATATTTTATTAAACTAAACCTGTTAAAATGTGAAAAGAAGTAAGTTAAAAAGGGCAATAAGCTGCTCGACATAAGCAAATTTACACACTCCCTGAGTTGAGGTTCAGGCTTTGAAATACCAGATCACTGAATTAAAGCCTGGCTATGTCCAACCAGCATCGCAGCTCAGGTTAGTGCAACATGTTCATAGACACAAATTAGCCAAAACAATGCGAAAAAATAAACCCTGAGGTGGAATAATGCCATAAACTGCAGGAGTACTGATTAATACATATATTGATCTATATTGTCAGAAATATTGACTGGACAGAACATTTCTCTTCAGGTGTCAAGTCTACAAAATTCTATGTATAACTATCAATGGAACACTCAACTCACAATTAACAGGCTAAAAGTGCAACATAGTCATAAATAAAACTCCAGCACCTGCAGCCAATCATTGATCAGTGCTAGTGCAGCCTCTACTTGTATGTGTCCTCTTTAGGCAGTGGCAACCCAGGCAGGCAACGGACCGTTCCTTTGATGGCAACACTGAGATCTGCGCATCTGCAAATCTAAGGATGGGCTATATGGAAAAAAAAAAGTATCGCGATTTTCGATTCGATCTTCTCCCATCTCATTGAAAACATATATATATATATTGACTTCAGGCACAAAGAGCAGGGTGTCAGGATCACTGCATTTTTTTTAATTTATTTCGTGTTATGGGACCAATAATTCCAGAGAAATCTACAGTTTGGATTTAGTTTGTATAATATATTAAGCCTAAAAGCATGTGCGTGCTACAGCTACCGGCTGAAAAACGTGCAATGTCTCTGCTAGTTTCACTCATAAATCATCAAAAAATAGCTGTTTACTTTCCGTAACTTGGATTATTATGAAACACAAGAGAAGGGAAAAGAGTGGAAAGATGGTGAGGAGCTGTAGCTGGATCAGAGAGAAGGAGGGAGAGCAGCAGATGGACTGGAGGGAAGGAGGGTCAATTAAAATACACATGCCTTATCATCAAGATCGACCAAAGTTTAGAAAGCGGTCTACCGATCTTTCGAGTTTTGGCACATCCCTATACAAATCATTTACTAACTCTGCCAATTTTAACACGAAAACATTTACACATGTTTGGTATGGCGGCCCACAATAGCCGGTATACAAATGAGGTTATTAAAAATCCTGTCTTAGTTTTGCAACGCCTCTGTGTGGGTCTATTGTCCGCAGGCCTGTCAAGTTAGGGGCCAGCTGTTGGAGGTTTGATCAAAGCGGAGCGGGGCCCGGGCCCTCAGCAGCTCCTGTGTGTTTGGGATTATCACACCTGTGGATCAGGGATTAACCCATCGGAGACATGGGAACCAGGAACAGAGCGGTCCGACCGGAAAATCTGCCCCTTCACCGCCACAGAATCAAGAAAACAAAGACGCAATTAAAGAGCTCGAGGGTGTTTAAAAACGAGACGAGACACAATATGACATTGTTTAGGTGACTGTAGAGGTTTCACGAAGAACTGAGAGGGTGATGTTAGATATTTGGTCGACACAAGCATTTTTTTTAAGGTAGGGTAAGGCAGCCTTTTTCAACCAGTGTGCCGGGGAATAGTGTGTCCAATTTGAGTTAACAGATTTAATGAAGTAATCTAGCATTTTGGTTTGGCCTGAGTAAACTTCTGCATCACATAACTAAAATAAACATTCACATTGCCAAATTTAAAGAAACAGACAATGGCACAGACATTATTCTGTGATATATTTTACTAAAAGATGTGATTTGGTAATGTTCAAATCCGCAGTGTGCCAATTTCAAGACAATGTAGGATTCCTCTAACATGTATAAATTAGGGAAATTGCACAGCCTGGCCAAAAAAAAAAAGTCGCCACCTGGATTTAACTAAGCAAATGGGTCCGAGTCTCCTCCAGTTGGTCAGGTCTAGGTTCAGATTGACAAAGCTGAATGCTTCGCTCATTGATTAAGCAGAAACGTGCACCTTTTTTTCAGGCTCGTGACATTTTCCCCCCCTTTAAACATCCATCTTTGTTTTAATACAGACAGACTATGCGAGTCCCTGATTGGCTAATCCACCTGTCCATTTGAAAACTGGGAGATTTGCGGGTGACCAGACACGCATCTTCGTTAAGTATTGAAGAAATGTGTATTCTGGATCTCAGGCAATGCAAAATGCAATACTTTAGTCGTACATGATGAGAGAAAACCATTATAATATAAGTAAAAGATCATAAAAATTTTAGACAATGTCTCAGTTACAAATCACAGGCTTTTTACCAACTGTCCTGATCCAGTAGATAAAGAAGCCCATTGGAGATGAAAATGGATTTATTTTCCCATCGCTTCGCCTGTCATCGGTAAAGAAGTAATTCAAGCTTATTTATGGAACAACTCTAAGTGGAATAGCGAGGACTTTGTTTGCCATAGTGATTGTGTGAAATGAAGGAGCACTTTCAAGTCCATCAAACTGAGCAGAAATCTGACGGGTGGATTTTTCAGGCAGCTTTTGAAGAGATATCTCCGAGCGTTTAAAGGTAAGCAGGCCGCAGACGCTAAGCTGCTAGCAAATGGACTGGGAAATGCCAGAGGAATTAGCTAAACAAACACGGAGAGATTTTCTGCGTGGTTGGGAAAGGCTGATCCAGCACTGACACATGACACTGGCGGGGTTGTCAGGCTACGGCGACCCAACCCGCAAAAAGAGCATCTGAAAAAACACCCAAAACTCGCGGAATGAACCCCGCTGCTGTATTTTCCACTGTATTTATGAAAGTAGCGCTCTTTCAGTGACACAGACCCACCCTCTCCCCTCTCTCTTGCACAAATAGAAGTTACTCTAAGCTCTGAAGGCTTAAAATTTGTCGCCAAAATTCAGAACTTTCAATAGGACTACTCTAAACATATGGGTTTGACGAAATAGCTTTGGTCAAACCCACAGACAATATTTTTCACCCATGGCAGCTTTTTAAAAACCACTTAATACGCAGGAAAATCATCGATCTGGGAACATTGGACTCTGCCACTGCTGCTCAGGTTGAAGTTATTCAAGTAACAGTAAAATGTACGCTATATGGAGAATTATAATAGTAACTGTAACTGACATAAGATTTCAAATGAATGTAATATGAACGACAAAAACATTCAAATAAACACATCTGGTATTTATGTCAAACAAATGATAAAAATGCACCCTTTATACACGCTTGACCCTTTCTTTCGTACTGTGCTTGTTTTTGTTGCCTTTGCGCTCAAAAAGAAAAGTGGCCCAACCCGATTTTTCCTGTAGAGTTGAGCAAAATTAGTTTTACTGCAGCACAGATTGTGTTAGTAGCTCTTCCCCGGGGCACAGACTGCACGAGGTCCATCCAGTCCATTCATTTTCCTCTGCTTATCCGGGGCTGGATTATGGGGGCAGCAGTCTAAGGGCTCCCAGATTTCCCTCACCCCAGACACTTCCTCAGACTTATTTAAAATGGAAAATATGACAATATAAAACTCTTTTTTTTTTTTTAATCCCTAATAGGTTTTGAGAATGTTCATTTTAAAAAAAATGCTAGTCACATGTGATTAAAACTGAGCTTAATGTGCTTCTTTATGGTCCCCTCTGCTCAGAGCTCACTAATCAGCTGAGAGATGACCTGGATCACCACTTTATACTTCTTGAACATTATGATTTTGAAGTAAGTGTACCTTTGCTTAAATACATCTTGTGGCTACTCTATCCACTTCTGCATTTGATGACATAAAGACTTGATAAATGTAAGCCCACTTTAGTCAACTGCAACACAGTAAAATGCACCAGAAATCAAGAAAAAAACCCTCCTTTTTACATGATTTTATACTGTCATACTTGTGACTATTGCTGTACTAACTTCTCTGATCAATATTAAAACAACGGAACAATAGCTGTTTCCCACTGCTCGACATCTCATGAAACATTTGTCTATGATTAAAAATAAATAAATAAATAATTACAATAAAAACACATTACACTAAAAGATATATGTATGATATTTGCATTTACTTGGTGAGTATACAACTTAAATCTTTTTTATGGATAAGACAATATTGAATGAAACAGGATAGGCAAATATAAGCCTTAGCTTCTGCCTATTCCTTTTTTGATTATTTATTTGATTGTGGATTTGATTCTACCAATTTTGTAAATTTACCAAAATAAACCATCCATTCAATTCAATTCAGTTCAATGAAAAAGAAAAGTTGTATTTATGCAGGTTGTCCAGGAGGTGGCACTAAACATCAACTTTTATACTGACCCAAATTTGAAGATGCTTACAGCAATATGTAGTACTATTTTCACTGTTACAATTATCAAGTAATATCTTCTAATAGTATCTGCTAATATTATTTTCAAGAAATATTATTATTATATATATAGTATATTACAATTACTTAGCAAAATATTTATATTTTGGGTATACTTTACCCACCTCTGCACACTGACTACAATATTTCAGTCATTCATTATAGGTCATTTTTAGTAGAAAGAGCAGGCTATCTCTACAACACAACAAGTTTTACAATTAATGCATGTTAGCCACAAGGATTTGAATACAGCCTACAAGTTACAGACAACAACAGTGACATGAACATAAAGCAAATACATACATCAGCTATATCATCAATTTAAATATAATAAATACAGGATTTGAGTATTTTTAGTGATGTGTCGACATATATCATAGTAAAATTATGTTGTTTTTTTCCTCAAAACAAATTTGGCATTGTCAAATCTCTACACAGAGCATTTGCATATTATAAAAATAAATGTGTGAAAATAATCACATACAATGGCAGCATAAAGGTTTCATTGTTATATAGTATAATGTTAAAGAGAAATAAGTGCAAGGTTAGAAACAATTGTTGAATGGAGAAGAGATTGTTAATAAAATGATTACAAATGAGAGAGAGAAAATACATGACATATCATTAAGAATTGTTCTCAAAGTATTGTAAAGTATATACCACAAGGGTCAACCATAGGGCCTCTCTTGTGTATCTCCTATTATTGTATTCTTTTGGAAATTTTGCTTGAATCAATTGAATTTGGAATGAAACAGCATATTTGCATTGCTTACAAGTAATATTCTAAAAATGTTGCAGTGCATTTTCTCTTATGTTGAGAGTGGTTGTCTTTTACCTGTTCTCGGGCAGCGCAGTAGCCTTTTTACATGTTTGTATATCTCTGCCACTTTGAGCCCGTAGACCACTGGGTTGAAGACAGTTGGAATCAACACTACAAGGACAGATGTGGTCACTGTAACACTACGGGTCTTTAGGCGCCTGTGCAACAATTCAGTTGAGGTAGCGAGAGAAAAATTCATGAAGACAAGTAAATGGGGCAGACAAGTGTTCAAAGCTTTAGTGCTGAACACTCTGGAGCGCTGCAGACAAATGATTAGAACTTTGCCATAAGAGAAAAACACAAAGGCGATAGGTAGGAAAATGGTTATTGCAGCACTCATTATGCCATAAGAGTTGCTAATTCGAGTCGATGCACCTCCACAACTCATACTAATAAATGTGTATGTGTCACAGTAGATTCTGGTGACTTGAGTGTAGCAGACTGGAAGGCGACTGGCTAAAAACATAGCCCCTGCTACACGACATATGGGCAGCAACCAGCAGACCAGCAGAAGGACAGTGACAGTGTAAGGAGACATGAGAGTGGCGTAGCGCATTGGGTGGCAGATGGACAGGTAGCGGTCAAAAGCCATGGCCGCCAAGAGCAAGAAGCTGGAGCTGCCGAGTGAAGCTGTCAGAAACGCCTGAAACAGACATTCCAAACGGGACACCTGCACCACACGACGCCCTTGTACCAGATCCCACAGCAGCTTGGGGTAAATGGAAGTGCTTCCCACGGCCGAGTTGACGAGCACGGCCACCACAAACACGTACATGGGCCGGTGCAGGCTGCGCTGGGAGCAGATGATGTACACCACCAGACTGTCACTCAGTATCACAAACACATAGAGCAGCAAGAAGAGGAACGCCAACCACAACCTGTGCTCGTACAGCTGGGCCAGGCCATCCAGATGCAGAGTGCTCACTGAAATGTTCATTTTCACAATTGGTTGACAGTCAGTTAATTACACAGTAAATCATCACACGATTAAAGAGTAAATGGAGTGTAGAGCATACAGAGCCACAGACACATGTGACAGTGTCTGCAGCAGCAGGAGCAGCTTGTTCTTAGAGAGCTGACGGAGAGAGATAGATTTGAACAGCACACGCATCCTGTTCAACATGCTGCAGCACACACCTTCATGCTACACCCACGTGTGGTCCTGACATAAGACAGGGACACAGTCCACAGTCTGTTCTGCCTTTTATTGTATAATTCACTGAAGGACACTCCTTGGAGAGCTCATTAGGCACAAACATGTTTAGTTTTGCCATTGTAAATGGTGAGCTTTAAAATGTTAAGTGAACTGTATTGTGAATAAACTTCATCAACATGGTTGACCAAAATGTAAAATAACAACAGGCTAAATATAGGTGTGCCACAGACAGAGCAGACAGAGCTTTATTTTTCACTTTTCAAAGTGTGAACCACAGAGACGTGTAGGGACTGCTCACATTAAGACCAGGCAGAAGTGTATAGTGTTGGGAAGTAACTGAATACGTGTAATGAGAATAAGCGTTCAGAATACACATTTTGAGTAACTGTATTTTGGGACAGTTACTTTTTCATTTGGTCGTATTCATAGTACAACTACTTTTTTAAATTTAAAGGAATACATTGTTGTACTATGATCACACAAGTGAGTACTTTCATTAGGGCTTTCTCAGATAGCTTATAATTACTACTTAAGGTTTAAAAGGAAGTTAAATCGGAGCATGAAGCGAGTGCTGCTGAGTGAGCCTGTCATAAAAGCCTGACACAGACATGCTGATAGGGGAGACTGGATTTCCTGACTCTTTTGTCGTGTTGGGTTCAGGGTGCTGAGCATGTGGCCCTCTCTGCTGTCACTCATACTCTCTGCGGATGATTTACAGTGTACTGCACCAGGGTCACTCTTTTTCTCTAAAGATGCAATGTTAAACTCCCAAATAAAAGCACAGTTAAATACGCAACATGGGGGAGAGACACAGAAGCGTGAAAGATGAAAAGGAGTGGAGAGCGTTAAAGGTGCACTATGTAACCTCTGGCCCGCTACTTGCTTGTCATTTCTTTGCATGGAATGTTCCACCGTATGGCAAATTATCTGCCTTGTGTGTATTCAATTACAGGTGTTTTATAGCACACAAATACCTTAAAAAAACATTAATTCTTTCCATGTGCAGGCTTGCTTCTCCATAGATCTCACCAGTATCGATAACCACATTCATTTCAATCCTGCATAACATTCAAAGCTAAGCAATTACATCTCCATGGAGACAAGCTGGTGGTGGACCCTACACCGGAAAAGTTACACAGTGCCTCTTTAATGTGGGTCAGTGGCCACATTTTTGCTGTCTACTGTATTATAACGTTGTTCCCTCATCAAAAACATGCCTGAAGATGTTTTAGATGTCATCCATGCGTATTTGAGTAATATAGTGATCTCTCCTGGGCACTATTCAAACCCTCCTTACGGTTAATAGAAGTAAAATACCCCCTGTTTAAGTATGCGGGTGTTACCTCTATATTTAAGTAGGTGTTAGATCTTCTTGGGTTGTGAGGTTATGGTCAAGGTTAGGGCCCGGTTTTGAGATTATGATTGAGGCCAAAGTGAGGGATGGGGGTTACCGATCTTTTAAATGTGGATGATGTGCGTTATAGTTGTGCCTTTAACACAGTCGTCTTTATCTTACTGCGGGAAAGTTGACACATAAGGACTTCTCCCACTTCACCTACTTCAGGAGAAGATGGTCAGCGTCACCCTGACCAACAGCTTTCCTCCACTGTGTGTCCAGAGCCCACCACTGTATTCCTTGGAACCCCCCACCAATGCCTCCAATTTTGTTTGGCCGCAGACAGGAAAGCCCTACCTAAACCATCAGTGAAGCGGAGAACATGACTGAGTGCTCACCATCGTGGACATGGGTACACATACAAGTACCTAAATTATGTTTTTTTTTTTCAATAACAAAAAATCAGAACAATTGTTTCTTTGAAAGCTGCAAGAATTTTTGAAATATCAGAACTTTTTTTGTACCACAGATGTATCTTTAAACATTATCCAGCCCGAGTCACTTAAAATAGACATGGGCCTGAAAAGCAGCACCAACAAACTGAAAAACAGATTCTTTCTGTCGAAAAATAAGTGTTGTCCCAACGAGTCCTAGAATTGTGAAAGAGAGGCAGGAGACATCAGAACAGGACCCGGAAAAATGAGAGCTCGAGTAAGGCCAGCTGGGAGAGACATCATGAATGTACATAGTGCAGTGCTTCTGTGAGCTGACCAAGGAAACTTATGTTAGAGAAGGACAAATTCTGTAACAGCTGGATGACGTCCCTGATCAGTGACTGCAGTTACACAGTCAAAATGTGATTATTATCAGATTTCTGGTGTTAAAAGGTTAATAAAATGACACGTAAACAGCAAAGTCATCACATTTTTTTCTGATCATGGTCCTTCTGAACACTCATGTGTAGTTTTCATGTCATTTAACGCTCAGCTGTCAATCACGCCTGTTCCTTAAACTAGAGGAAGTTGATCTCAGGAAAAGAAGGCATTTTATTGGTCAGTTGTTAATGTTCATATTTTGATTTATGGACATACAGTCTACAATTGAGACCAAGGCTATGACAATCAAGTGTCTTATGTGTTTGTTTATTTGTTTATTTGTATCCCCATTCGTTGCTACCGTACTACCTACTAGCCTTCCTGGGGTCCAATTATAAAACAGGACTCCAAAATCTGAACAGAAAAAGAGCACTTTAAAAGACATAAATTTACACCTTGCTAACCAGAGTCTTACTTAGCTCTTTTATCAGACAAATGTGTTTATTATACTCACATTCACCCAATACACATGACTTTTTTTTGATCTTTTATTTACATGGTCTATAGGATAATGTAAAGACATACATTTTGTTTACATATTTAATGTAATACTTGATTAATATAAATATCTAAATTTAACTTGCAGATATATGCACATATTGTTACTGTGGTGTGATTGTGGACACTTTCACCATGCTTCGGTGTCACTTTGTGATCTCTGACAGTGCAGCAGTTTAGACTCTGGTATATCTCGCGCACCTTTAATCCATAGACGATGGGGTTACACACGGTGGTGACGACCACGATGAGGAAGCGTGGAGGTGAGAGCACCGTGGATCTGGCCTTCGCTTGGTGCTGCCCTTTGCTGCATGTCTACAATGCTGCACACCGTGTAGTTCACTACCACGATCACATGGGGCAGGCAGGTATTCAGGGCTTTCGAGGCGAATGTCCCGGAGCGCTGCAGGCAGAGGATTAGGATTCGCCCGTAAGAAAAGAGCACAAACACCACGGGGAGGAAAAAGAGGATCAGGTTGCAAAGCAAACTATAAACTGTACTCAAAATGTCTCCTGAACAGCTCAAAGTGAGATAAGTATACATGCTACAGTACAATCTAGTGAGTCTGTCAAGGCACGGCTGCAAACGATGAGCTATTAGCACGGCTCCTGCTATGGGTAAGGGAGGGACCAGCCAGCAAAGCAGCAACAGCGTGGTGACAGCAATGGGAGACATGAGATCAGCGTAACGCAGCGGGTGGCAGATCGAAAGGTAGCGGTCGAACGCCATGGCCGAAAGGAGCAGGAAGCTCGACCCGCCCACTGAACTCAGGATGAAAGCCTGACAGAGACATGCCGAGCGGGACACCAGCACTACACGACGTCCTTGTACCAGATCCCACAGCAGCTTGGGGTAAACGGAAGTGCTCCCCACGGCCGAGTTGACGAGCACGGCCACCACAAACACGTACATGGGCCGGTGCAGGCTGCGCTGGGAGCAGATGATGTACACCACCAGACTGTCACTCAGCATCACAAACACATAGAGCAGCAAGAAGAGGAACGCCAACCACAACCTGTGCTCGTACAGCTGGGCCAGGCCATCCAGATGCACAGTGCTCACTGAAATGTTCATTTTCACAAGAGCTAGTTAGACACTGAGATATACTGAAATCAAATTATAATCGCAATTTGTAAATGGCAAATGGCAAAGACCACAATAAAAAGTTACATCATTTCCTCTACAAAGTTTAATGTTTAATCATGTCTAAATGCTGACAATCCTAAAATCTGGACAGAATTCTACAATTTTACAAAAGTCACAAATCTAAACCACAGTGTTTTTCAGCCCTACTAGACACTATCATTCACCCTAGCCCTATGTGTGCATTTAATTTTTTTTTTTTTTTTTTTTTTGGTAATTTCAATATTTGTTATTTGTTTGAATTAAATTAAAATTGGAAAAACAAATAATAAAATAAATAAAATAAAATAAAATAAAATAAAATAAAATAAAATAAAATAAAAATAAAATAAAATAAAAATAAAATAAAATAAAAATAAAATAAAATAAAATAAAATAAAATAAAATAAAATAAAATAAAATAAAAAACAAAAACTGGAGATAAAAAAAAAAAAAAAAAAATTATGCCACTGCTTGCCTGCTCCAAATAGTATTGCAGACAGTTTTCAAAAATGATTTCAGTCTGATTGTTTGACTACAACAGGAACTACAGTGTCAAACAAACACAATGACATATTTGGTGTTTTTGAATAGTCGTCCTTGACCTTCGCCCAGGCTCTTCACTGGCTTTTAGAACATAACATCATCTATACAGTTATGAAATACTTAAACAGCAGCAAAGATCAGATGACAGATGAATCTATGAACAGCAGAATGGAAAGATCGTGTACGGGTTTAGTCACAATACAAATCACATGAACCATACGACATAACAAGCCAATATGCCTGATTGAAGTAGCGTGTAATAGACTGCATTAGACGCCTATAAAAAAAAACAGCTGCTAATCAGTAACAGCCATCAATGTGAATGGAAATACTGTACATACGGTTCATTCTTGTCATGAGCAGACCATTAGAATTGTTAAGGGTTAGGAGGAATTAATCAATATTACTTGGTTATTGACTAGCATAATTATAATATATGGCAACAGTAATGCAGTTGTAGAAGGTAGAATGCACAGCGAACAGAGCCAGAGATATGAGCCAACATGTGCAGTAGTTGTAGCTTGTCCCCCGGATGCTGAAACATATATTCACATTTCATCAGTACACACATATCAACGTGTTCACTTCACTGTCAGGTTATAACTCCGGTCTCACAGAGGAGCAGAGGGGGCACTGTGGTCTGTGGGAGCTTTTATCACCTGCACTACTCTCCACAGAGCTCATTAGAGACAGGGATAAAAAGTTTTCAAAAGTAGTTTAGTGGGATCGGGTTTATATTTATCGTAGTTCAGTCCCATTGGCAAAGCTGTAGATTTCTCATAGTTAACCTTATAACCTGATTCGTTGAGGGACAGAACATACAGAGATTTAAAAATAAAAGGTCATACATAACCTGCGTAAAGTGAAATCTTGTGTGTTCTAACTTTACTTTGGATTCCTTTTATGAGCAGGGAGCTACTTCTTGCTAAAATGAGCCTCGTTTGATGCCTTTACTTATTAGAAATAGGGATGATGTCACTTAATACAAACTGAAGCTTGTGGAGTAAGAGTTTCACCCAGTCAGTAAAAATGTCTCCAAAAGAAAATTCTACTGCTCTTTTCTATTACTTTTCAGCATCTAAGGTTATTATTAGGGCATTTCATGTTTGGATCATTATGTATTGCAGTATATTAATAAGTCGTCTTATATTGGTGTATGAATTCCTGTTTGGTTTAAGCCCTGTCTCATTACTAATGGCTTTAGGAACAATATTGTTAATTCTAGCTGTGAGCAGTTTAACCAGTATTTGGCCGTCTGTATTTTGAATACTAATGGGCCTATATGAGGCTGGGTTGTTTGGGTCTTTTTCTCTTTTAGAATAACTTTTATGGTAGTTTGTTGCAGAGAGGGGGAGGGAGTTTTTTTTAAATAATGAAGGCGTGAATATACATTTTGATTAATAAAGGCACAAGGATGTTTGAATGTCCTTCTCACGGCTTTGTTGGTCTGTGTGTGAGATTTTAGGCAAGTTGTATGACTGGTACTTTAGCTGAATACAAGAGAGAGTATTCATTCATTAAAAACTTTCCAAGATTTCCAAATTTGTCTTGACCTATTTATCCTTAATTTGGGGAATTTTCTTTTTAGCTGGGATATAGGCAGTAATTGGCCCCTTAAATGGGTTTTGTTGTTTTAAATAGATTTGAGGAATTTGTGAATTCATTATTATTATTATTCTGTGATTCATAAAGACCTGCAGTTGTTTAAACAGTCTGACAATATAAAGTGATTACAATTCCATACTACTTGAATAACTATTACACATATTCATGTGCACGAAGGTCTGGTATATGAATAGAATCAGTTCTTCATTTTTTAATATTTTAAACTCAATTTTGTAAGACAAAATAGAAGTTAATTCTTAAATAGGGCTTTTGAGGGTTTGAGTGAAAGGTGATGTTCTTATCTAGAGGATTTAGTCTGTGCCAAATGTCTATCAGGCCTTTTTCTTGAAGCATTTGATGGATGGCTTTCTGTCTAGTTAAAAGAGTTTATATTGCTGGGGTGTTTATCTAGTTTGTGTATCATGCACAAGGTTGCTGATTCAATGCCCTGGACCACACCAGTATAAGTCAATTGTCCACTTCACGATGTGAAAAGAGCAAAGAGCAGATAGTGGCCTAACACTCCATGGTGGGCGTAAATTCATGGTAGACACACGGGAAAGACTGTGCACGTTGGCGAGGGCCATCGTCAGTGCTTACATCTTTAAGTGCCAGTTGCTTTCAGGTGTTTATTTTCTAAATATGATTTGGAAAGGGTGGCCTATGATTGGCTTTCCTGTGACTGTTAACATCTTGTCTGATTGTCTAGCCCAAACCTTTTCTCTAACCTTAACCATCTCAGCCAGTGCCTAACCTGAACCTGACGAAGGCCAAGAGCAACACAGGAGGAAAAGTACCAAATCAGGGACTTCTGAGTGGATCGGTCCAAAAGTCTCAAACATAAAATTAAACCATAAAGATAAGATTCATTTGTTTGTAAAATATGGTTATAGAATAAAATCTGTGTTGGATAATATAGGTCACCTCCATGTGTAAAGCATATTTTAAAGAAAAGTTGTCCAAACATTGATGCATCATATGGGAGAAAAGGACATGATGATGTAACAAGCCCCACAACAGTTGTTTGTCCTGAGCAGGTCCCTAATGAGTTCATTAAGATTAACCCGCTGCCCATCTGAGTCCCTACAGACTCTGTCCACCAGGGTCTACAGGTGTTTACCACATCTAAAACACATACAAGGAACTGTGTGGAAGATTTTGATTTTAAATTCCATAAACTTTACCTGTCTTTGTTCCCATATACAAGTGTTCAGGTTCAAACCAAACAAATGAAATATCCAAAATAATTTTACTGATAACAACTGTAATTCTGATTTATTCTTAATCAGAGAAACAATGGAAATGGTCCCATTTATTTGTACTATAATTTGGTGTTTTGGTTCTGAATACGATTACCCATCAGAAAGCAGTTTCAATGCTGAAATCAAGAGTAAAAGCTGAAAGTAAAATCTGTCAGATGTTTCAATGCTCACCTAAGAAGCAGCTTGGATGAGCAGCATAACGTCTTCACTACAAATTTTTATCCAGTTGACAGATTTTACTTTTGGCTTTTACTATGGCTCAGACCTGGACGACTGAGAGATTAAACACACAGCTGAAATAAAGTCTCAACAAACCCACTCGAGGGTTTAGTCATTATTCATTCACTCCACACTTTGTGATGGACTGTCCTGGAGCAGACAAATAGAAGCGCGGCTGCCAATCTGCGCCATCGGCCCCTCTGATCACCACCATTCACTCACACACCTGCCGGTTTAGCAATTTACCAAGGACACATAAGTGTGTCGCTACCTAGATCAGGCACATTTGCCCATAATGCATTTGGTCTTTAAAAAAAAACAAAAAAAAAAACAAACAAAACAGTTCATCTACTTAAAAAAACCCAACTTATTTAATTGAACAAACACAGGCCAACAGAGTTTTATTTTGTGATAAAAATTTATTTGGTTTCTGTGAACAACTGCAGTCGTAGTGTTCTCATACATGGTATTCGCAGTTCAACAAACAGATATATTTATAAAAATGACTCATCTACATACAACGTCTAATACAAAACAATCCAGGTGAGACACTGCTTTAGGTTGGGGGACAAGAGAACACCAGTGGAAAAAAAAATTAAGTGCAGACAAGAATCTCAGACATCAGATAAGATAAAAATACCATAATTATGAATCTGTGCTTTAAATAAGTCTAAAAATAAAACATTTGTTAAAACATTGAACACAAACAGACAGGTACGTTTCACACTGACACTCCGGTGAAGGGTAAAGGCAAGTCTTTGGTTTTGGCTGCAGCCCTTAAACACATGAAAACAACAGCACACAGTCTGCTGGAATGTGGCAACACTAAGATAACACTCACAAGTGTTCGGACAGGGACAAGAGCTCAGGCAGGTGCAGGCAGGTGAAATGAACAAGACCTATGATCCTGAATGGACATATTTTTGTAGCCGAGTTATTAAAGGCACTGTACCTAAAAATGTGAAAAACAGAACTAGTTCATTTTAAAAGGTTTGCAGTGATATGAAGTTAATTCTTATCTTCTGCATTCTGAGCATTCACTGTGATGAGTTTATAGGCTCTTTTCACAACTTTTGGAGAAAAGTTAGTTTTGCAGTCACGGTAATGCTAACAACAACTAGCATGCTAAGGTACACTTTCTGAATATCGGACAATTTCTTATTAGATGCAGACAGCACACAGCGGACATATTTTGAACTCAAGAGCTGCATATACAATATATTTGTATAAATACAGGGCCTAAAATTATTATTAAAATTCTTCCAATGTGTCTGTGTTTAGTTGCAAAGGAAATGGAAAGTGACACAACAACAGAGGTGGGTAGTTACATTCAAGTACATTTACTTTAGTAACTTTTTAATACAACTGTACGTCTCTAAGTACTTTTACTCTTACTCACAGTGGGAAGAGTAACCAAAAATATTACTCAAGTAAGTCTACAAGTGACACAAGCTTTATGCTGATGATGAAATTATTTGAGCAATTGTGTTTCTTGCAGTGCTGCTTGAGGCATTATTTATTTGTGCCAAATACTGTTTTACCCTTACTTGAGTAATTTCTTTGACCACTACTTTATACTTTTATCTGAGTAATATCATTTTGAAGTGAACTCTGAGTTGAGTAGAATTTTGGTTATTCTACCACCTTCCAAGAATGGCACACTCCTGGAAAGTGATATGAAACATGACAGAATTAGAACATTTTGCATACTTCAAATTGGTTGGCTATAATCACATTGACAGTTTACTCCTTGTACAATCTTCAGAAATGATATTTTTAACCATGTCCTGCAAAATCCATAGCTGAAATATACTGTATAATTATTAAGGCTCATATTAAGGCAACAGTGGAAAACAAAGGCACAGTATAAATAAGTGCTCAGACAGCAGAACGTTTGACACAGAAGCAGCACAGCAAGACATGGAACAAAAATAAGTCTTTATCAATATCACCAGAGCCTTGTGTTGACAGAGTTCAGGGTAGCTTCAGTTATAATATCGTTTTGACAAAATGATGTTCTTATTGTAACTGTATTACGTTTTAATCAGTGATCTTCGACCTTTCAAAAATTGGAAAGCTGTTGATAAATTTAAGTATGGTCATTAAAGAAACTCTATGCAGCCTGCGCTCTTGCAGTTTTAAAAAATTGTACTACAATCACACACAAATACAATTTTTTCTCATTCTCAGTATATGGACCACTCATTCTTCAGGTGAAACTCAGAACCTCCAGAATTCACTCACTGAGCTGCAGAGGCTGAACTAGCACTGATTCATGGCTGGCTGCACGTGCTGGAGTTTAGTTAGTGAGGATTCTGATCAGGAAGAGTCCTTTTAGGTTTAAACCAATTGAATTTCAGCATTGAACCTGGCAACCCAAATGAGAAACTCAAGTGAGGCTCATTCTGATTTCTGATTGGATAATTGACTTAAAAGATGAAACTTCAAATTATAACATCATGTCCAATGTTTTTGTCACTAAGAAAAAACAGCTTTACAATTATCAGTAAAACTTGTATTTGATTTGAACATGTTTACCTCATATCTGGGGATGAAGTTAGGTCATATTAGGTCCTGTTCAATGGGCCCCAAGCGCTTTCCTGCTTTGCCCCTGTTTTTAATGTTTTTGATAAAATGGTACAAGTAAAACGTCTGCGTGTCAGGCTAGCATGTTCAACAGTCAATATAAGGCTCCAATTATCACATTTGCGAGACCCCCACAGGAAAAGTTTAGGGATATTTAGTCACATTTAACGCTCATAATAAATAAATACAAATCATTCTAAAAGTGGAACTCGCATTTTCCTGAACAATGTTACAAAATATTGTAACTAAATATTACAATCCTCATTTTTTTTTTACTTTTTCCCGTCCACACCTCCTATTGGTCAACCTTCTTCATAATTTGAGTGACAGGTGGATTTAACCAATGAAAGTGCAGTGTGCACTCTGCTTTAAAAATAATCATAATCTAATCTAAAATACATTGTAAGTGTTGGTGAAGTAAAAATGATATATTATTATAAGCAAACCAATTTGCACCACCACAACGGTAATATTAGATACTAAAAGGGAAAAAAAGGAAATTCACAGAGTTCCACTTTTAAGTATTTTAAATGGTAAGTGCTTGTTAGTCAGCTCCGGAGAGACGTTGTCAACTGTTGTCCTAACCCTAACCTTAATTAGTACCAATTTCCTAACTTAAATTATAACCCTGTTCCTAAGCTTTATCGCCTCGAATGACCAATCACAACACTGTCCCTCTGGAGCTTACTATCTAGCATTAACATTTGTAAATGCATTAATGCTTATGGCCATTATATATCCTGCTTAAGAACTCTTCCTGTGGGGACCCAGACTTCAGAAATTCCTCCAATACTCCACTCTGTCACTCTTCCTCCTCTTCCTCTTCCTCCTCCTCTCCGGCCATCACCTCCACCAGAAGCTCAGCTGTGCAGGTGGCCTCCCCGAGACTGTTCACTGCCTTCACTGTGTACTTGGCATCATCGTCCCCTGACACCTGAGCAGGTAGATTTGTGTCAGCAAATAATTCAAAGGTTACGTATGTAACTACTGTTCTATGAATCCTGGATGACCTCCAGAGGTCCATACTAAAAGCAATGAATGTTCCCCACCCATGTGGGAACCTTCAGTGCTTTCAGCACCACCCTCTGGCGGTCAGCAGGGATGAAATACAACTAAACACAATATAATTAATACAATGAATGAATGAATTTATGTCAACATAGAAGAAGGCAAGTGCATATGTACAGTGGTGTATGTAGAGTTAACAGATAAAATAAAATGTAAAACTCAAATGAAATGTGAAAGAGTGGAATAATGACCTCTGAAATGACCAGGCTGCAGTTGCCCTCCTCATCGTAGTCGATCTGGAAGTGCCTGGTCTCTTTAATGGGTTGGTCGTCCTTGTACCACACCACCTCTGGATCTGGGTAACCTGGTGTGGAGACAGCATTATGGACACTTACAGGAGGCTATACATACTGGATATAGGATGAGTGATAGGTCATAAGACTTGCTGAATGTCGGAAGCTGGAGTTGTCAATTGAAAAAGTTTACTGGACAAAGGTTATTTCAAAATACAGTAAAGCATTTATGCTAAATACGTGAGGATTGGTTTGTTCAAAATTATAAATGCCAACCACATCAGACTGATCTTTGCCCTTGTGTTTTTTAGCGGACAAGTCAGCTAACACATGTTGTTGAATAAACTAAAGTGGCCTGAGAGTTGGAAGAAGAGACATGAGGCTGGAGAAGTTTATTTACCATCAGTACACGACCTGGAGACAGGACATTGTACTGTCCATCCTTTCTATCTTTCTTTCCTTATTTACCATATATTGCTCTGGATGAAATTAAATTTGTAAAAAAAAAAAAATACAGCAGTGGTAACTGCTGAAAGACTCTTGATGGTCAAGTACAAGTAAGAAAAGCTCTTGAGGTAGTTGGTAGCATTGGCAGTGAGTACTGTGTACCTTCTATCTTGCAGTCAAAGCGAGCGGCGCTGCCTTCCACCACCTCCACGTCCTTGATGACTGTACTGAAGGTGGGCTTACACTCGGTCTTCTGCTCGTACTCCAAACACTCCAGGAACTGGTTGTCCTCTGAACCCAAGCAAAGACATGTTTAGTTGTTGTTTTTTTTTTTTTTCTACCAAGTTCTACTCAACATTATTAGTGAGTTTTGCTATAAACACAGAAATGATTAATAATTAAATGTGCATAGAAATATGATAGTAATACATTTTTTTACTGATTTATTTTAAATCTAGATGTACTAAAGGCTTTGTAGACCTTCTGTGGGTGAGCCTTTCTTGGCGCTGACTCCTGCCATCATGGCCATAGAAGACAATCTGCCAATCGCTCTCACTGCATGGCCTGTTTTCTGTGAGCGAGCGATATTAGGACACAATCAGAGAAAGCAACATTTTCAAGGTTAAGCAGTAGGTAGCAATAAAGTACATTTGTAATTAAGTAACTTTTTTCTTCACATTTAACTTTACTAGTACGTAAGTGCTATTATTTTGAAGTAACAACATGTTTTTTTACATTATCTTGAATAATAATTTTGGCCACCACTACATGCTTGTAATAGTTCTGAAATATTAGTACTCTTACTACGCAAACAATGCATTTGACTTGATTTACCTGCCACTTCCTTCTTAGTATATACTTCTTCATCCTCTCTTTGGACAGTTTCTTGGCCTTCATGGTGTTGGTGTCCTGTTTGAGCCATGGGTGTTCATAGCACTGGGCACAGGTAAGTCTAGTCCTGCAACACACAAATACACATGCATAAAAGCATCCCAGCAATCAGAGCACCTCCCCTGGTGCCCGCACACAGTACTTCATGTCCTTCTTGAGCAGGTTGGTGATGAAGTCTTTGGCATTGTCCGAGATCTCGTCGAAAGCCTCGTCCTCGAAGTCCCAGGTTGCTGAGGTGACATTGGACAGGGTCTCATTGTCGTTGTCCCCCATGAACGGAGATAGACCCGAAAGACTGGAGAGTGAATTAAAAAAATATATAAATGTAAAATTATTATTACTATCAAAGCTAGGGTATGCTAAAGTAGTTTAAATAATAAAACTGAATAAATAAAATGTAAATGTATAAGAATTTGGTAAACAGGCAGCAAATGTTCATACAAATGGATTTATTAAAATCAAATTCCTATCCTGATTTGTTAGGCTCTAAAAACAGGTGAAATAGGAATTTCAGCACAAACTTGTTTACTAACTAAACTGACTGAGTAAAATAAGATAAATAATATATCCACAGGAAAAGAATAAAAAATACACAATTATTATTATTATGTGGCAACAAAACATTGTTGTGTATATTTTACGCTAGAAATGAACAAAATCTATTATCTGTAAAGAATAAGCACATGCAGTGTCTCAGTTCCCAGTGTGTGAACATCCAGAGTGTAATACTTTATTCATGCCACCAGATACCGCCAAAGAGCCTAATGACACACAAGTCAAAGGTAACGGATAGAAATTTGTACATTTAAATGATTGGAAATTAAATTAGACTTAAATTAAAAAAAAAAAAATAAATAACATTTATATATTAGTGAGTGATTTTATATATAGTTTAGAGCTGAAGCTTCCTCATTATACATCTTTAATAGCCCAGAAAGATGAAGAAAAGAATATGCAGAGACAAAGAATTATTAACTAGTCCTTTCCTAAGTAAACATTTGATATGCTCACAGGATGTAGCAGATGACTCCTATGCTCCACATGTCTGTAGGATAACTGATGGCTTCATAGTTGATCACTTCTGGGGCCACAAACTCAGGGGTCCCAAACAACACCTTCAGAGTGCCAGCATTTTCTGTACAAAAACAAGTTATGAGTCGACAAATTGTATTCTTTATCTTCACTAAATATCAGTGTTTCTTAAACTGTGGTGTATGTATTTAGGGTGCTGTGTAGCTGTAGTATTAAAAGATCATTCCTACTGTAATGTGGCTAAAAGTAACAGCTATGAGTATGAATGTGGTTTGTGACTAGGTCGTAAGGGCCTTATGTCAGTCTGCCCCAAGGCAGCTGTAGCTACAAATAGCTTATAATCAGTGTGTATGGACTGAATGAATAATGCACAAAAAATGTAAAACTACTTTGACCATTGGTAAAAGTGCTATATAATACTAAAGTATTAGAATCAAAATCAGAATTACTTTTATTCATCCCCATGGGGAAATTTTTTTCATTACAGACATGTAGCTGACCAGCAGAAGAATAGTTACCAAAAAAATTTAAGTTAAGAAAATAAAAATATTTTAATTCAGTAATGTAAAGAAAATAAGTACAAAACGCCTTCATCAACTAAGCCCCGAGTGAAAATTAAATTCTAAATATGTTTTTTTTTTGTACTTTTCTTCTTAACTTTTTTCCCACAAACTGCCTCTTAACCGATGTAAAACTATTGAAAAAATGTAAAACCTGTCATAAGCACTTGAAGATTGTCATTGCTGTACCTAGTCTCCTGGCCAGTCCGAAGTCGATGAGCTTGATCTTGCTGCCGGTCTTGTTGACACACATGATGTTCTCTGGTTTGAGGTCCAGGTGCACAATGCCCTGTTTGTGGATGAAGCTCACTCCATCAATGATCTGCAGCATGTATTTGATCACCTCCCTCTCCGTCAGCTCAAAGTCCTCGTCGATGATTCGCTCAAACAGCTCGCCACCGGAAATACTGGGAAAAAGAATGCAATGGTTTTGATTTTAAATATGGTAAAATGAAATATTGCCCGATTTTTTCCATGTATTTGAGCTAAATTTGTCTTACTCCAGTACAGATATACTGTAAACTGCAATCGAGGTATAAATAAGACTGCTATGTTCTGTCTACTTCTAATTATAAACCGGTTTATTGTCCGATCAGAAAGTGCATGGTTAGCATGCTAGTTGTTGTCAGCTTTACTGTAGCCGTACACTCCAATCTGTTCTGAATGCGCGTTTCACAACTATGAAAGTTGTGAAACGCGCCTATAAACTCATGAATAATGAAATGGAATGCGCAAGTAAGAATAAGTAAGCGAAAAAAACTGCAAACCATTTAAAATTCAGTTTTTCATGTTTTTAAGACAGTAAAAATCAGGTACAGCTCCTTTCACTGATTCGATAACTGTGTTTTTAGTGCCTCGGAAAAACACCTTGACAACATGCATTCTTACTATAAGTGGATCTCTCCACAGATGTGACCTGTCATCTACTTGTATCCCTGGAGATAAATAAGTTTAATACCATAAATTGGAATGGTCCAGACAAACCATTAACATTTCCATGGAGATAAGTAAGTAGTGGAGCCTCCACCAAAAACGTTACACAGTGAAGCTAGAAACTAAACCTGTATTCTCTGGAACCACTTATACTTCATGACTTCTGTGGTACAGCTGATGAAATTTAATATGAATATGAATATGTTATTATGTTTCCATTACTGCTCTATATTTAGCAGAGGAAATAGCTGCTTTCAGATTCCTCTCATAGCTGGACCTCAAAGCTGTAAAAGTAACGCATCAAAACACAAAGTGCCCGGTAGCAAAACACAATACCAATAAGAACATCATAAGAAGTATAATAAGATACAATCACTGTTACTTTTAGGGTCCCTAAAATCAAGAACTTGTGCGAGTTTTCCTGTTATTAAACCTATACAGATATTTATGACGGTATCAGATGATTTAATTTTAGTCCAGTTTCCACTTAAGAGTTTAGAGTGATAGTGTTACGCTAATGCTAATGTGAGATCATAGGTGGTGATGCATTAAGAGCATATAACAGGTTTTCACGATTTAAAAAAATTATTACTCTGATTTTTAGAAAGTCTTAAATATATTCATGTTAACAATCTTGTAGTGAATGATGTCTAACCTGCACTTTAAAAACTACCAGGTAGTTTGGTGCCGATTTTACCATCTTAAAAACGTGAAAAACAGAACTACTTCATTTTAAACGGTTTGCAGCGGTTCAAAGTTATTTCTCACTTTTCCTAACAAATCCTAATTATTCATCGCAATGAGTTTATAAGCGCTATTCCCAACTTTCACCTTCTGTCAGCATTACAACAACGATAATACTAACAACAACTAGCAGCGTGTACAGCGCACCAGTATTACTATCTACTTCCTAAAGATGCTTTACAATTAACTTTTACAATATTTATGCACAAAACAAATGGGACTTTATTACATGAACAAAATTGGGTACAGCCCCTTTAACCAGGTTGTTTTGTTTCCAGGCATCAGTTTTCCAATTTTTCCACTGACCCTGGTTTATGGAGCTACAATTACACCCAGGACTAAATCAGGACTCGAAACAGAATTAATCCAGAACTAAACCCCGATTAAAACAGTAGCCAGTGAGTACGCACAATGTCGGACTTGCCCTCGAAGGCATCCACGCACTGCACCAGTTTGGGGTAAGCAAATGGCTCATAATGCAGATCTCCTAAACCCGGACTAAACCCGGACTAAACCAGGATTAAACCAGAACTAATCCTGGACTTAAAACAGTAGTGAGATGCTACGTACAGCTCTAGCACCATGACGATGTCAGACTTGCCCTCGAAGGCGTCCACACACTGCACCAGTTTGGGGTGGTGCAGACTGTTCATGATGCTGATCTCTTGCCTCACGTTGTCCTTCTCCTTGGCTGAGTAGGCCTTGATGAACTTGCCCGCCCAGATCTTCTTTGTGGACTTCTCCACCAGCTTGAAGACCTGTCCGAATTTACCCCTGCAACACACAGCAAAATATATGTAGTTAATATGATTAATTGAGATTCAGAAACAGGACCATGCCTCAACCTGGGTGGCAGTTATGGTGACAGACCCCCATTACAGTGCAAGCACAAAGCATGTTTAACTCCATTAGTTTGGCTCATGTGTGTTCTTACGTTCCCAGCCTCTCCTCCACGTCGTAAAGGTCCTTCACTTTCATGTCTGCCCTGATGGTCACGTCTCTGTACTCTGGCTCCTTCTCTGCATCTGAAATACCAGTGTCACTAATAACTTTACATGCAACATGTAAAACACACTCCGGCTCCCTCTACTGAATCATTATTTTAATATTCAATCCAATTTGTAAAAGAACCATAGGAATTTCATTTTAAATTCCATAAACATGACCTGACTTTGTCCCTGGATATGAGGTACAGATTTTCAAATCAAATATAGCTTTTCCTGATAACAACTGTAATGTTAATTTATTCTTACTTACATTTATTTATGTTAGAATTTGGTGTTTTGGTTCAGCTCAGTGAGTGAATTCTGGAGGTTCTGAGCTTTCACATGAAGCATGACCTGTCCATATACTGAGAATGAAAAAAACTTGTATGTGTCCTATCTGCTGGTTAAGTCATCGGCAACTGAATTCTGCCTTGTTTATGTTTTCAATATTGTTACTTGTTCAAATGATTTGTTTGTGTCATTGGTTAGTCCAAAGTTTAAGCGACAGTATTGGACTAAATATTCTTGTATAGAAAAGAGGAGAGTTAAACAGCACTAAAAACTTCAGCCACATTTGCTCAGTAGTTTCGTGAAATATGACTATAATTTCATTATTGATATTTCCATTGTTTATAAATGAATACAGTAAAATCTATTATTATTTTGTTAATACAGTGTCAGAAAGCTTGAAATTAAAAATGAGTAAAGCCCCATACCATCGTCCTCTTCCTCCGCCTCAGCCTCCTCCTGGTTCTCTGTCAGAAGAACCACACACACGTCAGTGCAGTTAATGTGCCAGGTTTAGTCAGGGTTAGCTTAAACGGCTGCTTCTCAATTAGTGGACCAAGAACAAAAAAATAAATGCCTTCTCTAAGTTGCAGGCCTTTACTGGAGAAATTAAGTAAGAAAAATAATTAACAAATTGACTATAATTGATTTACAAATATGAGATATCAGGTGTACACAATAAACTAAATTGTATATAATGAAATTGTTATATATATATATATATATATATATATATATATATATATATATATATATTCATATATATATATATATATATATATATATATATATATATATATATAAAATTTTTTTTTTTTTTGTCTTGGGAAATGGACATCTTTTCTCATTACATAGCCTAGGCAGCACAATTAATGGCAATCAATGCAATGATACAAGAGAGAAAATAAAATGAAACAAAAACAGACAAGCAAAACACACACACACACACACACACACACACAAGTGTATTTCCAACTGCCCAAAAAGGAGTGGGAAGAAGAAAACTTATGCCTGAAGTTAGTGCATCTTTTTTTTTTTTTGCTCAACACTGCAAAACATCAATAGCTATTATTCAAAGAGTAAAAGGGTATTTTACTTTTGTGGAGTATTAACTGCTAAAACATAGCATATTTAGAGCACTATGTTACCTTTTATTGTATTAACAATGTATTAACATGATTTATAAGTTTTACTTTAGCTTTCGTTGCTCTAAGCCTCCCCTCCCTTTGTCCCTTGTGGGCTGAGCATTGACAGAATTTTAGAGCTAACCATAAGGAGAGTTTGAATAGGCCCAAGAAAGATTGCTAAAATACTCAAACATGCATAGATAACATCTATAACATCTTCAGGTATTTTTTGGATGATGGAACAATGTTATAACACGGTAGAAAGTAATTTGAGTCATTCTGACAAGTTGTGATTTATATGCTTATTGGTCTTGATTACTTGGCTAGTTTTATACTGTTTCTGACTGATTCAAATATTTTTTATCCAAATTCAAAGTATGAATATTTGGTTGCAATAGGGGCGGGTCCCAGAACCACACCAGCTGAGACTTTGGAATCATCCTGACTTGGTCTTATGGCAGTGTTCTCACCATCCTCCACCAGTCCCACAGTCACAGCCTCTGACTCTGCACTGGGCTCCCCCACTCCATAGATGTTCTCTGCCCGCACCCGGAACTTGTACTGACGCTCAGGGAGAAGGTTCTGCAAACATATACAAATATCAAGGATGATGGTGTGAGAAATCAAAATATCTAGATGGAGACTTTTGATCACTGAGCTTACGTTCACACTGTAGACCAACTTTTTTTTTTTAACCGATAGAACCTATGTGTCAACTCTTGACTCTTAAATGTAAATGAATAAAATGAACCTGAAAACCCCATTTCATTAAAACAAAGACACATAGTCGTTTATTATGAAAGATAAGACTGCTCTTAGACTGGTGTTGCTCCAGATGGACAGGTGGGACTTCACCTGCTGGTCGGTCACGTTTGCATCTCACAAGCTTTTTGATGCCTATGTACCCGTGAAGAGCTGATATACACCGATCGGATTGGCGCAGTTTTTGCTCATCTCAAACAACACTGACGTCACGCATAAGCAAGCGCGTGTAGCCAGGCAAAACGGCCCAAATTCTACACTCTTGCTTATGGAAATGGGTCGGCAGAAAGAGCTGGGGAAAGGCAATCAGGTAAATAGGAAAGTGAAATGGTTCACGTTAGTGTCCCACCACTTTTGGCTGTGACTCCTCACCCACACGCTCCTCAGAACAGAAGAGGCAGAAAGGGCCCCACAGACTGCCATAACCAAAATCCTTCCTCCTTTGTAAAACAATTTGGTTCAGGAAATGTTGGCTCTGGTTGCACAAATAACTTGAAATAGCCACAAATATGCTAGGACTGAGACGACTCGGGGTCACGTTCTGCAAACACAGGGCGCTGTGCGTGACGTGGTGTTTTGTTGTGTCACTATGAGGCAGTAGTCCATTCACATTAGGGATAAATAGCAGTCGCATTTGCATTTTTGTTGTAATGTGAATGATTACATAAAAAAACAAACAGAAGAAAAAAACCCCAAAACAAAACACGATACAAGCAAAAAAATCTGAATTGGACCACATACCCTGCAGTGTGAACGCAGCCTAACATTAAGGCTGTACTCAAATTATTACTTATATAGACTTAACTATCTGCTAAATAGTGTATAGATGCAGAGATTAAAAAAAAAAAAAGTGAGTTATTCATAAATTGTGTTCTTCAGGTTTTAAGGGCACGGTGAACATGAAATTCCAATGTATTTGCTTGTTCATTCTGAACATGCACTAAATGTTATCAAAACACAATAACATAATCTGATGGAGATGATGTTTTCACATATCACACCAAAAGAAACCCGACCAATATTGATAATTCATAATCTTCATGATATGCAAGTAAGTGTAGTACAGACATATTATTTAGTCCCACTCCTTTTCCCAAATGTTCAATAACTTATTATTATACTACTTACTTATACATTTGACCAAAATATGTACAATAAATTTAAATTGTACATTGTATACTGAAATTGTATTTAATTACAGAATACTGATTACCTGCATTAAAAAGTACTCTAATTGGACCATGTATTGAAATACGTTAGAGTACTGTAATCTAAATACTTATACCTGTTATAGTGAACTCAAACCCAACATAGAATTAGAAATAGCTTTGTTTTTGTTGCACTTTTTGTTATACATTTATTTATGTCCAATTAGACAAGGAAAAATCCCATGTGCCTCACCACAAGAGTTTTGTTTTATTTTTCTTATCAATAATACGTACTTCAAAACTAAAATTGCATGATGAAGAACTGCTATGTAGAGTAACTGTACCAGAATACAGCTACACAAAATATGTAATTTTGGCACATGTATTTAGTTCTCAACACTGCTCATAAGACTTTCTTTAAGAGATATGCTTTTATAGGTATATAAATCGTATCATGGACTTTATATCAAGATAAGTATTGTATTGTGAGATACTTTGCAATATCCAGTACTAACTAACTGTCAAATTAATGCTTCATGTTATTTGAAAAAACACAATTCTGGCAGTGCTTTCCTTTTGGGAAGTTTTTCCATCTTAACTCAATTTTGAAGATGGATGCATTTCATGGAAAACATCAAAACATTTTCATAGATAAGAAAAATAACATTGGACAACTGCATTTTCCATCTTGGATGCAGCAGTTAAATGGAGACTTGACAACTATGCTCACTGACACAAAGGCAGTGTGAGATGGGGCTTGATTCAAACTTGGGCAAATGCTGAGCTACTGACCACAGTACTTGAATTAAACTGTATTTCATATGCGCACCCAGCCAAGGCTTCAATTACCTCTACAGTTAATATAGTAAAGTTACTCAAAGATGCACCTTTAAAAGCAAGATTGACCTGTCTCCATTAAACAGTCTCTGGGGAAAATTCCAGGCAAAGCAAAAAACACCTCCATAAAGAAGCACGTGGCAGACCTTCCAATAAAAAGTTGCATAGTGCACTTTTAAACAAGGAAAACAATATTCTTTTCCTCTCTTAGACCTGTCACAATAACACATTTTGAAGTGAGATATATTGCTTAAGTAAATATAGAAGATAAACTGTAATACTGAAACTAATTTATGCCACTGACACAATAACCCAAGAACAGATTTAAACCACAAAAACTATTCTAAATCTACACTATTGCTTAAAAAAATATGAGCTGTAATACATCAACAGCAGAATGAAACACTTCAGTAAATAGTTTTCATCTTTAATGATCCCTAGAAGTTATTAATTCAATCTTCTATGGCTCAAATCTCATTATATTGCCAAAAAATAACCAAAAATGTCCCAGTAGTGAAGGAAAACGTTCACATAATGAAATAACCACAAAATAATAATGTTTCTTAATAATCTTTCCTCCTTATTAGTTACATTGCAGATTATCAATGAAAGCATCAAAACTATGAATCGACACATATGGAATGTAGCAAACAAAAAATAAACTCAAAATAATTCAAAACTTGCTTAAGATTTCACATTGTTAAAAAAAAACACCCTTTGCTTTGATCACTGGTTTGGATTTTTGACATTCTTTGACCTTGACAAGACACAGCTGTCCTACCTTTTTTCTTCACTACATAATCCCATATATCTTGCATCATATATTTGATGTATTCCATATGTATATAAAATGCAGAAAGTAGTAAACAAAGAAATCAAACACTGAAAAACTTTTGACTGGTAGTGTATAAATATAAGCAAACTGTGGTGCGGACCTGTACATTGTAGGAGGTGCTGTTGCATGAGACTAGGTGTTTCCACTCCTTCCCTATAGAGTCCCAGATCTCCAGGTTGTAGGACTGCACAGCGCTGCCCCCATCGTAGGTCGGGCCATACCAGGACAGGGTCAGGCTGGCGCGTCGGATGTCGGAGGCGGCCGGGACCTTCGCTGGAGGGTCAGGCTTATCTGGAGAGAACAGGGAAGAAAGAACTGACACTTTGCAGCTGATGTCTTCAAGATTCCCTGGGGGTGATATGCTAACTGTAAGCACTGCTGTATCTGAGGCTTGTTATACTTAATAATCTATATACTATATAATCTGAGCTTTATTTTAACACAGTCTGACCAGAAAGAGTTGATTTGGTTGGAACTACAATACCTGAGCTGATTTGTGCTGCATCAAGTCTCTCACACATACAATTACAGATCCAAGCATTAACCAACTGTTTTTGGTTAATGCTTGTACAAAATCTACACCTAAACAGGACCATGAAAGTTTGTTTTGATCACAGGCTCCTGAAAATGTGCTATTTAAACCTATTTAACTGCTGAAAATTTCATCATAGAGATACATGTGGAACACCCCCAGAGTGACGTCACTGCAAAGTATCTATTTATAAACATAAAAAAAATTGACATTTAATGATTTATGATATGGATTTCTCTTTTTCCAGCTGTTTTTTTTGGAATATATTTCTTGCCAAGAAGGAATGTCTAACTAATGACATGGAATACTCTGCGACAGTTATCCTGGAAAATGTTGGTTAATGACCAATGACAAATTTTCTGTTTATGTTTGTTAGATCAGCTATTTTGTTAAGGCCTGGAAGGTGCCTGCTGTTGTGGGCTCTACAAAAATAAATGGAATTGTTTTACAGGAAATGATTTGAAACAAAAGATAGGCTTCTGTCAAAATCACATTACAGAAATATGAGGATTGTTCAAAATCAGTGATGGTCAATATGAGCTTAGCTTCAACATGAAGTGGTTCCATACCGACGATGGTGAGGTTGAGCGCGGCCTGCCTGAGGCCATAGCTGTTCCTCAGCTCCACAGTGTAACATCCACAGTGCTCCTGCTGGCCGCTGGAGATCGTCAGTCTGCTGCTGCTGTCTGTGCTCTCAATGGAAATGTCTGATGACCCCTCTTGAATCTAAAAACACATTTTGTATTTTTTTTTTTTTTTTTTAGATAATTTAGTGAATTTGAAAGATTAATATCCATTGGTGGTTTGCAAATCTTCTGATGTGGTACTAATATTTAGTTCTATTTTAATGAGAGAGTCTACAAATGAACATATGATGTATTAACTGGCTCGCAACGTTTGCCTGCCATGGTTATAAAGTGGGACTAAACCCTTCAACTCCACCAACAGCTACAGTCTAAATGAGGTATTTAACTGGGCAATGCCTGGAGGACTAAAGAGAGTGGGAGAGAGGAGCAGCAGGGTCTGGAGGACTTAAGGAGAGTAATAGAGGAGGAGGGGTGGTGCCACAAAAACTAAAGGGGAGAGTGAGGAGGGGCATGGCCATGAGGAAGAACGGGAAAAGTGACAGGGGAGGAAGGGCAGGGTTAGGAGGACTAAACAGAAGAGTGAGTGCCTACAGGACTAAAGGGGAGCGTGACAAGGGGGGAGGAGTGGTGTGTGGGGGACTATAGGGGAGAATGATTGGGGGAGGAGGGACGTGGTCTGGAGCACTAAAGGGGAGAGTTTGTACAGTGTACATTAAACAGACACATAGCTGAACGCATATCTTACTGGTTTCCTGAACTTGAGCCAGGTGCAGTTGATGGGCGGAGCTCCGGAGAACTTGCAGAGGATCTCCACCTTCTCTCCAGCCAGGATCTTCATGTCTTCTGGGAACTGAAGGATCTGAGGAGGCAGTGCTGGGGAGAGATACAGAAGGAAACTGGTGAACATATGATATGCAGTAAAACATTTCATATGTTAATTTCAGTAATTAAAAACAGACACAGACATCATTTTTCTGAAATATAACATTGTCTGAAATGAGCAAACAAAGTGCTTTAAACTGTAACTGCAATACCTTGGAGTGTAACTAGGGGGCGTACTGGTAGAAGTTAGAATTCCAAGAGCCAGTGCCGCAGAATGAACCCTGCAGTTGTATGATGCACAAAGCAAATCATCTGTCCCTTGTATTTCTTTCTCAAGAAAGAAATGGTAACAGCCATTTTTTAAACAGCAGTAACAGCAGTGGTGAGGTAGTGCTGGTGTATTCGAGTTCATTATTAGATACTGTGTGAGCTATTCACAAATATGTCTTTATTTTGAAACAAATCAACCTACTTTATATAATATTTTAGCGGCAAAACTTTTCTCAAATTCTCCATTAAAATAAATGGAATTCGCACTTAACCAGAAGTGCCACCACACAGAAAGTGAAGCTTAGTAGCATTTAGAGGCAAAAGTGGACGGGGTGGAATAAGGTCAATAGTTACTACAGAGACAACAGCACATTTTTGTTTTGGTTATAAATAAATGTAGACCTCAGAATATTTGATGAATCACATCTGGAAGCAAAATATACAATGGGGAGAGATACAATGGGGAGAGATACAGATACAGCACAAGACAAATCAACTGTCCCTTGTATTTCCTTCTCAGAGTTTACGTTCTCATCCCTCTCGAGCACGGGAGCGGCAATATATGCATTTAACCAGAACTTCTCTTTAGGCACTGTCCCATTATATATATGCTTGTTGATTATTATTTTTTGGTCAATGGGCAAGACTGATCAAATTGAATATCTTAATAGTTGTTTTTTTGTTTTTTTTTTATGTCAGTATCGATAAAACGTCAGGAATGTGCCAGAATGTCCTTGTACATGTCTTGGTTGAGGTTGTAGTATCGCACAAAATGTGAATGGACCATCAAATGAACAACAAAATGTAGAAATGTCACTTCTTCCTTCAACCAGAAAACAGATTATCTTGGACTTATATACTACAATACGCTGAATGAATGGGTGGTGGGATTCATAAGATAGTGTACTACTTGAACCTGTAAAATAATTCAGTTGTGTTAAATCTGAGACCATATGTTTTATCTGTAAGCAAAAGTCTTATTATCAGTTGCTAGGGTACCTGCAGTTAACTAGCTAGTCAGATTCTCATTGTGCTTTATACAGAAATCAATCACAGCAGTACCACATTGAAATCTCTGTTTGAAATAAAATAAGGAAGTCACGGTTAAGTAGTAGCATTCACATGGTAAATCCTGATAAACGCAATTAAAGCCCCACCATGTTACTTTTTAGCCAAAATGACTAAAATAAAAGCATGTTTTTTATGTTTTTATTGCACTGAAAACATGCGTCCTTACTCTGAGAGAACCTGCATCTCCACAAACCCTTAGTTGGCCTGAAGGAGGAGACCCAACTGCTTGATTCCATGGAAATGTTGCTCCTTTGCCTATAATATCCCACAGTATCGCTAAAATTGATTTATCTATTCATCAAAGTGTGGTTTTAACTTTCTGTTTTCATGCAATCATGTACAATAGCATTTTCGGTTCATAGAGATTACAGATTTCTTTAGAAAGAGGGATCATTTTCAGAGTCTCTCTTCTACATACTTGAAGAGTTCATTTGCAAATCGTGTAAATTACATTTGTAAAAGTCATTTAAGGCTTGCATTTCACTCTGATCAAAATATTATTCCATCCCTCGTTGATGGAATCCAAAATAAATTATTGTTAATATCTGTAGAAAATTGTAAGAAAAAGAAAAAGACTAAAAAAAATTGTGATATCTGTTTTTTTTCCCATTTATTTCTAAGGATGACATGAGTGGAAGGCCTTGCACGTGTATCACCGTTACCTTGTTTTGGAGGTGTTTTTGGAGTTGGCTTCTTTATCCTGGCTTCACCTGTAAAAAACATAAGTCAGTCAGATTAAACTTGAGACTTTAGGTCACAAAGAGGACATGGTTCACGTGTTTTTTTACAGTGCATACAGCAGCATACAGGGGGGAGAGAGGAGGAAGAATGCAGGAGAGACTGTCCTAGGCCCTTATATGGTCGTCCCAAAAATAGCCCCGTGTTCAGATGGCTGCAGGGGAAGAATCTCACTCTGAAATATGAAATGTACAGGCTTTAAATAAACCTCTTTAAATAAAATGTGGTCTTCTCTTGGCCCTGCCCCTCAGTGGAAACATAAACACACAGATTTCCAACACAAGATATACTTTCAGGGAAACTCGGGCAAAGATGAATGCACCATCTATACCTAGCCCAAATGCAATACAATTTAAAGATATTAAATAAAATACATTCTATGCTTTTTTGGAAGAATAATTACCAATCCTTGCTGTTAACTAAATAATACAAACTTGTTTTAGTTTGTTTTTTTTTTTTTTTTTTTTTTTTTTAACATGTTTCAGTAAGGAAGATTACAAGATTAAAGATTTGGCACTGCGCATAATTTTCATGCTACAGTTAAACATGCAACTACAGATCTGCTGCTTACTACAAAGAAATGCTGCTACGAAGAGGTAAGGCCTATCAGTTCTGCAGTCAGGAGCTGTTTTATATAACTATTAATGTAAAGTGCTGTTTACAATGAACAAAAATTGTAAATGGTAAACTAGGAGCTCGCCTGTGTTTTAAAGTTCCTACAGACTTTCAGAACAGCAGTCTTAATTTTATTCAAAAGTAATTTCAAAAGCCTCATTAACAGTTCATTAGGACATATTGTAGAGATCAGAAGAGCATTTAAGCAAAGCAAAGAAACACAAACACAATCACAAACCTGGAACTAGACCAGGACTAAAATGGAACCAAATAAAGTCAACATCAGAATAAAAACTGGGTCAAACTAGGATGCATGTACCCTTAGTTGCATATTATATGTATAATAACAATTTGCTCTGACTTGAGCACCCTGTGCCTCACTCTCCATATATTGTTATACAGCATAAGGACATGTAAAAAAAAAAAAAAAAAAAAAAAAAAAGAACTGCAGAAACATGAAATAATGGCAATAAATGATGGTGCAGGCCCAGTCGCAGTGAAGAGTGGTTTTCTATGTTTTTCAGTTCAAATAGAAAAAAGAAATTATATAATAACTTTGACAACAACACATGACTATTAGGGCCACAACTATTAATTGGAATCAACTGTAACTGTATTTTGTTAATCGTTAGGTCTTTTGGCATGTGTTTTATGCTCCAGATGACTAATATAAACAATTCAATAACACTCTTTCTCTATTCATAAATATTAAATATCAGAAAGCCTTCATTCACCATATTTCAGATTTTTGGTTAAAATGCATTTTAAGGACTGTCCACTGATCAAGCAATACTGGACAGATGTTCATCGAACATTACAGGACATATTCAAATGTACATTTCCCTGCTTGGATGAAGAAGGATAAATGTCTTTTTAGTGCCTTGTTGGCTGCTAGAAAGGAATGTATAATAAAGACATGGTTGTCACAGGAAAGGCCAAATTTGCCAACATGGTGGGAAATAACATTAGGTATTTATAAAATGGAAGAGATGACAGCATTTGTAAATACAAACAAGGTCAGTTTGTGTCTTGTTGGGAAAAGAGGGTGGAATATGCAAATCTAAAAAGGCCCAATTTTAGTTTAAGAGTGTACGTAAAATACATGAATGATGTGCAGTTTGTGGTTGCTCCTGTTTGTGCTGTTTTCTGTGTTGAAATGATGGGAATGTGTGTTGGGAAGAGGAAACATGTGCATGTTAAATGTTCTCACCATTGTAAAACATTAAAACTTATAAAGAATTTAAAAAAGCAAAACAGTACTTTAAAACATCTCAATGTACAATAGTAATTAATCGTTTGACTAGTTGATTACTAAAATAATTGTAATCTCCAGCCATAGACTCTATACATCAATGCATGCTGAGGCTCCAATGTGCCCCCCATAGACACAATAACATTACTCCTATACAGTTATACAGTAGTGGCAGGGGTGAGTATATTAATAGCAGGACATGGTGGGACATGCTGTTGCTGTGTTGACAGATCGATACTAGTTTCAGTCCCATCATCTCATCACACTCACACATACTTACTGTGTGATAAATAGACTGTTGATAAGCCTCTATACCGTCAATGGGTCATACCAAGAGCTTAAAGAATGGATAAACTTTGATACATAGACCTTGGCAGGTAGAGATATACATGAAGCAATAAAGGAAAAGCTTGCGTTAACCTTTTAATAAATTACCTACAGATGAAAATGAACTTGTAGCCATCTCTGGAATGAGCAATATATCTATTATGCAATGTCAGATAAATAAACAAAATAAGATAAACAATGCATTATTCTTGTCTGTTAGTGTTATCACAATGTTGTATGGGAAAGGCGCAATACCACAGACTTCAATACCACAAGGATCCTAAAAAAAACACTCACTTTAGAATGTAATTTTCAACTGTAACTTGTCTGATGTAGGGCCGTTCACCTGCTTGTAACCATGGAGCACTGTTTTTCCTGAAATGTTTCACAATATGGAATTAATCTCTCATATCTTGATATAGACAAGCAGGTGTTGCCACTAGGCCAAATTACACCTCAGATCTGGGAAGAAGTGAGCCCAATCACAGAGCCAGTGCAATGCATTTGTGAGCATATGAGCAAAGAGACAAATTTAATGCCATATCGAGGAACATTTTGGATAAATCAATAACAGCTTCATGGAGACAAGCTGTTGGCAGATCCTTCCTCACTACAGTGAAATAGTGCACATTTCACTCAGCAACCTGTAGTATTACACTCGTCCTGATACAGAGCACAATTTATGTTGCAGCTTTCTTGCACTAAACCAGGTTTTAGTGGAACTGTCCAGACAACCATTCACTCTCACATTCACTTACAATGCAGGGTGGAAGAATATACAAAGGAATACTGTAGACTTTGTGGTTGGGGATAGGGTTAAGTTGCTGTTCTTGTTTTGTCTGGAATGTTCCACAGTATGGCATTAAACATAAATGCATGTTTTACATTTATTCAATTACAGATGGTTTTATAGCTCAAAAATACCTTAAAAACATGCACTTTTGCTGTGAGTAAGCTTGCCTCTTCACAAATGTGATCTCTATCTTTGCCTGATAGTGTTACCTGCTTGTCTCCATGGCATTATACGTGTATATCTTCATGTAGACAACCAGGTAGAGCCACCAGGCTAAGTTACAGTTCAGATCTGTGAAGGGGCAAAGCCACTAACAATAAGAATGTATGTTTTTCCAAGATATTTTTCAGCAAATTAAATGCCCATAATAAAAAGTCTTTAGTTAGACATCTTAAATGCCTTACTCAGGAATATTCCAGGCAAAGCAATAAAACAGCAGGTGATGCACCGTCCAGCAGAAAAGTTTACCAAACCCAAGATGATGAGTGTGAGTGTGGGGCAAAACGTCCTGCTGTCCTCTGACCCCAGTTAATCTCTGACTTCTGGAGGTGAGAGTATAGAGCATGTTTAACAAATAAAGTTCAGACTAAAGATTCATGGAACTGTAACATTTGAGCGAAAAACTAACCACAGTGTTCAGTGAACAAAAATACGATCAATAACACATTTTAAACAACAGTAGTGAGAGACGATGTAGCTACATGACCAGTCAAAAGTTTGAACACACTTTGTAATGTACTTTTCATGATTGCTTACATTGCAGATTTTCACTGAAGCCATCAAAACTATGAATGGACACATGGAAGGTAGTGAACAAAAAATAAACTCAAAATAACTGAAAACCTGTTTTACATTTTTTTTTCTTTCATCACTGTTTCACACAATATTGGCACTCCATCGTGACAAAGCACACCTGTGAAGTGAAAACGTCATCATGAAGCTCACTGAGAGAAGGCCAAAGGTCTGCAGCACTGTCAACAAAGCAAAACGCTACTTTGATGAATTGAATACAAAGTATTTTAAAAAATGATTTAGTTGACTTATTTTGCTTTTTTTCTTTCTCCTGCATAATCACATATATCTTGCATCATATATTTGATGTCTGTGACGTATGGAAAAGGTAGAGAGTAGCAAACAACAGAAAAAAACAATGAATGAGAAGGTGTGCCCAAACTTTTGACTGGCAGTGTAGGTGAAGAAGAGCAAGAAAAGCACTGGACTGTAATTGTGGACATTCTCTAGGAAGTATTTTCAGCAGAATCCGGAACATAGCTCCGAGCTCTGGTTCAGATGAGACAGGTCAGCCTTTTCCACCAGTTCCAAAAAAGTCCAATAAACAGAGCACCAAGAATTGTGGGAGGGGATTTATAATATTTTGGGGACTAAAACCTATACGTTCACATCATCAGGTTTATTATTCGATCGACAGAAATGGGTTAAAATAGGTTAGGGTTTTCATTTCAGATTAGACAAGTAATGCCGGCATTAAACATTTAACTCAGCAACAACTACTAACTTATCAGTGAAAGATGGTTGCAGTGCTAATAAAAAGTTAATTTATTATTTCATTCAACTGTAAGTCACATCCTTGTGTTCTGCATCAACAGGAAAACAGAAATTTCCCAAATTCTTGAAACATGCACATTTAAACAAAAGGGCAAAGGTTATGAAGTTTGTAGCAGCTTCACAATCAGAAAAGGCTCAATGCCATCTTAAGTGGACATATCGAGCATTCTTTTGGTATTCATTGGTTTTAAACATGTCTTTTTTATTTCCTTTTAAAGAAAGTTTTAGAACGTCTAAGGCCTAAGCAAAGTCCCCATTTCCAAGCAAAAATATTTGCATTAGAGCTCCCCCTGCTGACAATAATAAGAACAATGGAATAAAAGCTATTTAGCAGCCATTTAAGCTAGATGATATGCATACAAATATATCCGTGTGTTCGTAGTCTCAGCTTTATGTTTTGGAGGCAACACTCCAGAGACTACAAAAAGTTAAAGTACTATGTGACATCACACATGACTGCCCTGATTACAGCCAGGCGTTTCTGATTACAAACACCATTCTTTGGAGTGTGGATACTTGTTAGACACTGTTCCTCATATATCCAGACTCCGCCCCTCGTCCCCCCTCACTACCCGATTTAGTTCTCCAGGTAATGCCCCGTTTAGCAGCTCTCTTTGCTGGTGGTTTGGTTAAGGGCTGTGTTTAGGTGTTTAGTCCCACTTTAATGGAACAAGTGTGATTGAGGTAAAATGCAACTCCAGGAATGTTGTGGAAAGGGAAACAACACTGTTAAAAGCTACTTTTGCATGATATATACCCTTTAATATCAGACAACATCTGCACTGCAATGTGGATTATTCCTTCAATTTTTAACTGACAGATTTTTGGGTGTCAACAATTTGTGCTCACATTACAATGGACACAACTGATGTACAGCCTGTCTGCACATGGGAGTCTCATTGGTGTGGACACAGTAAAGGTCTAAGGAGAGCAGATGTCCTGGGACAGTTTGATTGTTACATTGTTAATTTGTCTTGACATATTTCCATGTAGAAGATTATGTTACTGACAATACAAATAAATCTTGCCTTTAGTCTCTATTATTAGTTCAAATGATGAAGTTCAGGCCATACTTTGAAAAGCAACATCACCTCTGTGGAAACAAGCAGGTGGCAGACCAAAGGTTACATAGTGCCTGGTCACACTTTATATTTGAACTATTGTACTGTATTGCAACCCACATCCTGTCTTACAGTCTTTACCTCCCAACCAATTAATCTCAATCAAGTCATCAATGTACTTTCTTCCACCTCCATCACCTTACTGTTTTAGCTCTTTTTATCTCTTCTTCAGGTCACTCCCATTAGCGTTAGCAACAGCTTTGATTGACAGAACTGCTAAGTGCCTACTCCCTGCTAAACCAGTGGTGCGTTACCTTCAACTCCCTCGCTTCAGATTGGCTCTTTAGTTGATACGATACTCATGGTCGGAATTCTAAATATGAAACTGGGTGACGTCACACTCACTTAATCCACGTCTTCTCGTTCTTCTTTACTCTGCCTAGGCCTGTCACGATAACACATTTTGCAGCACAATATATTGGTGAAGAGAAATACTGCAATAAACTCTAATATTGAAACTACTTTATGCCACTGACACTATAAAAAATAAAGCAGGATAATTCTATTTTTAAATAGACAGTATCATGTAAAAGGACTGAGCTGCAACAAATAAACAACTAAAAACCAGCAATAGCTTCTCTGCTTCCCTTGTTGCTGCTTTCTGGTAATGTTCTGTGATACGGTATTAAATGTATGTTGCCGTGCATTTGTTTCATTAAGTACAGGTGTTTTAACAACCCTAAAACTAGTATCAATACTAAAAAAAGTTGCATTCACATGACAGAAATGAACCTTTCCTGAACCGTTTTAGAATGATCTTGAGCTGTATCATAACAAGTATAAAACATAGACTAGTATACGCCCATGGAAGACTATAGGGCATACCTGGACAACTGTGGGATTACACAGATATAAGGCCACAAAGTAATATAAAAGAAAGTACTACAATTCAATTTTGAAAATCACATTCTACGGTCTAATGAAAGAGTTTTTTAAATCATCATTTATCGGAATCAATACTGAGTATCACGTGTATTCCTTAGTGTAGAAATTGAGTTTGAAATTTTTGTATCGTGACACTACTCAAAACAACATTGAAATACATGCATTCTAAAGCTCCACAGATTAGACCTATAACTTGGCCTGGTGCTGTCACTTGATAGTCTCCAACATATGTTTTATTCCATACTGTAAAACAGGTACACTTTTGTATATTGGTAAATTGCCTTGTGGGAGCATGGGTTATGTAGGCTTGTTGGCTGAGTCTTAGACAGAATCTAACTGCAAGGAGGGTTCGAATAGGGCCCAGGAGAGATCGCAAGATTACTCAAACATGCATGGATGACCTCTTCATGGTTTTGATGAGGGAATAATGTTGTAACATGGCAGGAAGTCGATTTTGCACAATAACCCCTCTTTAAGTCTTGTGTGGAACTTTACAAACAGCACCACCGCAACTTACAATCCTTAACAACATCAATTGTCACATCTCGCAAACATCTCCGAAGCAAAATTCACACAGTTCAATTTTTACAAGCTCGTAAGAACAGTTGTGTGCCCTGCTTGGCGATATGCCCATTTATACTAGCACTTTTAACAAGAAGAGGACATGTTCATATGGTTCTGCTGGATGCTCTTCCAAACTTGGGCCCTGAGACTACAGACTGCAGAGGTGCTCTTCTTAAAAGGAGAGCGCTCCAGTGTTTAGTGTGCGCCGCATAGAGGGAAAACAGTGCTCCTGTGGAGGAAAGACGGCCTTATAAGGAAGTGGTGCCGAGGGGCCGGTGTGAGGGAGAGGCTAGGGCTCCATCGCACACTTATGTACAACTTTATGCTAGTGCTAATTCAAAGAATGTCAATGTCATGTGAGAATGGTCAATGTTTTTTTAAGAATATGCCAGTACTTTTTCAGGCACTGTACCTGATTTTTACCCTCTTCAAAATGTGAAAAACAGAACTAGGTCACTTTAAACGGTTTGCAGTGGTCCAAAGTTTTTCCTCCCTACATTACGCATTCCAAGCATTCCTAATTACTCTCAGTGTTGAGTTGATAAGCATGTTTCACAACTTTTAGAGTCTACCAGAGCAGATTTTTGCTGTCACAATAATGCTGGCAACAACTAACATGCAAAGAGTGCACTTCCTGACTCTGAGGATAAATGCTTTATAATTACACAGTAGACAGCAGTTTAATTTTTACCTCAACAGCTGCTTATGCATCTGTACTGTGGTAAAACTAATGTTATTGAAGCACACAGAAAAAAATCGGGTACTTTAAGGTTAGGGGATACATATAAAATGAGATTTCAGCTATGTTCATTCATCATTGTTTAATAAATCTTGTAGCATCCTGCATTTGAGGCTTGAGAACTCAGAAAATTATGATAGTTTGAAAAATTATAACTATGTAGCCATTTCCCCCAAATAAAAACACATAAAAAATTGCTGCTTGCTATGGTGAAATGACAAAAATGTATCATATTTTTTCCCTCATATAGATCGATCATGATTTTTGATTAAATTATTTTTTGCCTTATTAAAAATAAATAATAATGGCTTTCAATATTTGTGAATATTGAATAAAAGTGATTTTAGATTCCATAAACATAACCTAACTTTGTCCCCTGATATGAAGTAAACATGCTCAAATCAAACATAGATTTTACTGATAACAATGCTGATTTATCCTTAGTTCCAAAACCACTGGACATATGATGTGACATGGTGCACAAGTTGTTATAATTTGGTGCTTTTATTCTCTTATGTAATGAGAGAGCAGACTGAGCCGCACATGAGTCTCTCATTTGGGTTGCAAGTTTCAATGCTGAAATCCAGTTGGTTTAACAGTAAAAGGACTCTCTGATCTCACTACCTAAACCCCAGCACCTGCAGCCAATCATGAATCAGTGCTAGTGCAGCCTCTGCAGCTCAGTGAGTGAATTCTGGAGGTTCTAAGCTTTTACCACATGTTTTTACTGACAGAGGATTGGCCCAATTTGATCACTGACATTGAGTGCGTTTACATGCGTGTGTGTACCCTGGTTATGATTGTGTGTCCATGTATATGCAGCAGTGACGTGCAGTCAGTTGAGGCAGGTGATCTGGCTGTACGTGATCACGCTGCTTGGCCAGTCTGTGCTGTAGAGAATTTAGTGACTCAGTATAAACTTGTGATGGTTTGTCGTGTGATTTCTTTTTTAACTCTATAGCGTCAGAATCTGTCACCGCCAATAGACTCGCGGACTGTGAGCGTCTCCAAACGCCATGCCCCAGTTTGACAAATGCACCTTCAATGTGCCTATCGAAGTACCACCCGACTTAAATGCGCCGTTCGAACAGCGCATTTAAGTCGGGCGGGTATTTCGACCTGCACTTTGGACACGACATCGAATGGCGCATTTGTCGTATTGACGCCGTGTCTCAATTCGCCAAATGCACCGCTCGATGTGCTGTTCTCACGCCATGAGACACGGAACAGACTTTGCTGTGAAAATGACATGAGGGTGGCACAAGGTGAAGCCGCATTTCTGAACTAGTCTCAAAGGCAACAGCAGAAGTCACACTGACACCTGGTTTATATGTTTGTAAATCTGATTGTGAGAACATGAGTGCCTCACCAGCCATGAACCTCACCGCACATCACTGATATGCAGTATCCTGATTTTGGTATCCTGGATGAGCCAGTATCCGGGTTATGAGAAATCAGGATACTCTCACTGGGATATTCTGATAGTATCCAGGATACTGCGGCATGTAGTCGCAGTATCCCGATTGCTGACACTAGTGCTGTACTGAGCTTGTGTGAACTGAAGTAACAAATATGGTAGGAGTAGCAACTTTTCCAAAACAACTCAAATGTTTACCTTTTAAAACTTAAAAAAAATATATTATTTAATACTCATAAACAAAATATTTCTATTTCAATTCAATCACCTTTTAACACCTTTATTTTAAACTATATATTATTCCTTTGTCAATAGAAAAAGTTTGCAAAGTTACCAAAAATGTTTAGCCCTTTGCCATATGGTTGCCAACCATGGCCCCCAACCGGGGCCATGGTTGACTTAATGACCCCTCTAAATATAGAGGATACACTGTTTCCGCATGTGTACAGGTGTAGAGGGACATAAGTATCTTGGTTTCTCTGAGCGCAAGTAAACGTCATAGCCAGATAACTGTCATAATGGGGATAAGGCTCATACTGTAATTGTATGCATGTAAACTTACTGATTAAAAAAATATTGGTCTCAATTAAAATTCTAATAATTCTGCAGCCCTCATAAACCACAACCAATCCACTACATCCATTATTGCAATTTTACCCACTCTGAATGATGCATTTCATTTGTTAAACGCCCTGATGGCTCCATGTTTATTCAGTGGTCGTCTCTGTGGTCTCTGAAACGTGAGCCCGGTCTGGTTGTAAACACACTCACTCGCCCCTGCACACAGAGGGGGTGAGGGAGGCCTAAGCCGGGATGATAAAGATAAGGCGTGCTTTTTCCACTGCACACAAAACATCCATTAAACATCCATACCAGCGCAGATTAACGGTTTGATGCTCGGGTCACAGTGAGGGGAGCTGAAATGTCAGATATGTCCGGAGAGGGGAGGCCTAAAGTGACCCCAGTGTAATAATACTATGTTGCATGTGTTTATGTGAGTAACTGTTGATAAAAATAAATAAATAATTAAAATAATAATAATAATAGAATTTCTCCAAGTACTTTTCAGACACTGTACTCCTAAGTGAGTAACTAATTCTTTCATTCATTCATTTGTGCCATTGGGAGATGTTATTGCTTTGCCAAGAATGTGCCATGGCATTAAGCTTCTAGACTTGTAAACAAGCAGGTGGAGCCACAAAGCCAAGTCACACGTCAGATCTATGGAAAGGCAGTGTCACTTACACACGGTACAAATGCATGTTTTTTGAGACATGTTTCAGCAATGTAAACACCTGTAATGAAATAATAGCTAGATATATGTGTTAAATATATCCATACAATGGAACATTCCAGGCAAAGCAATAACATCTCCATGGAGACAACCCCAGAGTTACATAGTAACTTCAAACCTAAAAAAAAACTTACATTGATTGGGATTCAGTCAAGATGAAATCCAAAAACTTGAACAAGCCAATGCTGCGTCTAGGCACTCAAGGCCATGGTTCCACTATTTTGTTCTATTGTTTGTTGGGATTGGTTAGTCACAATTGTTGACAAAGCTAGAAAGGCATTTTGAAATGTGACATTTGAAATTTAAGGCCTGTATTAGTCAATCTAAGCAGGCCTAATGTGGAAACACTAATAAACAAAAGCAGAGACAGGAAATGCACTGACCACTTGCTGACCTCCCATTTGTGAGCATCGCATCGTCCACAGTGTGGCATGAAACGTATCTATCTCCATGGAGAATGTTCTGAAGTATGGTTTTAACTTCATATTTCCATGCAGCCGTAAGAGTGACGTGCCACCTCCAAAAAGTTACATACTGTTGCTTTACGTGTTTAAAACCATGAGTTACAATACATTCATTCATTAAAGGTAACATACTTATTACTAAACTATTAGTATTACTATATCTACCTTTTCTGGTGGAGCTTGCAGACACTGCCACCAGGCCAAGTTACACGTCAGATCTATGGAGCGGTGATCCCACTTACAGTAAGAAGACATGTTTTTAAGATATTTTTGCGCAATAAAATCACCTGCAATTGAAGAAATGCAAAATAGATAAGTTTCATGTCAAACATTCTAGTCAAATGAAAAAAGTGTTTGTGGAGACCAGCAGGTGGTTCACTCCAAAATTTACATAGTGAAAGAACAAACTGATTGAATTCAGGCAAAAAGATGGAATTCCACTGCAACCTACTAGCTAACGTCTGTAAAAAATACCTACAATGAATGGATATATGTTATTCTATTCTACTGGGGCTATATAAATCAGGACATATAGTGATAATCTAGGCAGTGTATGGATTAATGGTTGGTCTTTAGAATAACTTGACCTGCTTACATCAGATTAGAAGTCTATCTCAGTGGAATAAGATCATGTGATGAGATGGGCTTGGCTGCCTTCCCTGTGTTATTTAAGATGGTAAACAAATATGCAAGTTACTTCTAGTGTGGCCGGTGCAATGTTCTGTAATGTAAGAAAAACGCAAAATGGTTGTCCTATTTACAATATCAAACATAAAAAAGACAAACCTGAAGTCAGAATATTAAAAACACACTTTTCACAACTTTCACAGACCAAAGTGGAGTTTTGTTGTCACAGTACCGGTAACAACTACTATGCTAACAGTATAAACCGTTATATATATAATCAGATGCAGACAGTACACTGCGGACACATTTTCAAACTCAGGACTTGCTTATACATTATATCTATAGAGGAGCAAGACAAATTTGGCTGAAATACATGTTAAAAATCAGGTCAAATCAAGTCATTTGCAGATAATTTGCAAGTATTGTTGCACACCCTTCATGCAAAATACAATTTACTAATGAGAAGATTGTAAGTCGTACCCATAGTCTGTATAAATGGACATAGCTAACTTGCTAGCCACTGTGTTCCAAATAGTGAACATGAGCGTGCTTCTGGCTCTATCAACTCTGGCTCCAATTCACCTTACATAAGAAAACTGCTGCACTTCCCTCTGTAAATGCAGTCAGGCTCATAATTTTTTCTTACATGACCCTGGTATTTTTATTTTGCTGTTATGTCCGTAACTCAAGATATGAACATTAATTAATAAGAGACAAATCAGCTGCCTCCTTTCCCATATGTCGCTCCCGCTAGCATTACCAACAGGTTTGATTGGCAGCATTGCTAAGCCCCCACCCCCTGCCAAACCAGAGGTGCGAGCAGAAAGGGGCATTACCTTCAACAGCTTCGCTCCGGATTGGCTCTTTGGTTGCTATGATACTCAAGGTCGGAATTCCAAATTTGGAGCTTAGCTCGAAATTTGCCCCTGAAACTGCTACCCTCGATAAGCTTCATTTGACTGGAGCCAAACTCTATCTGTGACGTCACACTCACAAAGTCTGCTTCTTTATACCATCTATGGTCGCACCAGGTTTCTACTGCTTGTCAACCATTTTGTTTTTGTCAGCCAATCATAACAGCACGTACAAGTGCGCTAAACAACCGAAATCAAATCGCCTTTGCCCTAAAACGTGTCAGATCACTCTTGTCCCAGTCTACATGCAGATCAAAGAACTGAACAGGTGCAAATGGGGGCAGCGAGGTGCTAGTAAGCACCTTACTAGCATAAGTACTAAAACATTGCAGCTACAATTCCTAATAAAAAAAAAAAATCATATATATAACCACACTTTTGACTTATCTCATTTACATTGAGCTTTTGGCTTTCAGACGCTTCTTACTCACAAGTTATTTGCTCTCTACAGCAGAAATAAAATCACTGAAGTTCATGTAGGTTTTACTTTTATTTTAAAGGTCCCATATTAGTCTGTTTTCTGATCTCTATTTTGGTAAATGGACACATTTTTACATCTTCAAGGCACTCAAAGTGCTTTACATCAATGAACCAACTCTACCTACTGAGCTATTATAATGTTTCCTCATCACAAACATTCCTGGAGTTGTGTTTGGTTTCATTCACACAAAACACAAAAATTATGCATATTTAGGTTGAGTTCTTGTGTCAAAATGAGAACATTCCGTTCCAACTTGTGATGTCATGTGGTAATACAGGAAGTGCTCCACTGTGTTTTTAAACTCCATATACCTTCACTGGAATCATTTGGATGATTTCAGCCCTGGACATGCCAGTCTCAGTCAGTACTGAATAAAAGGTAATAAGCAACTGTTAACTTGAAAACTACCGCTACATGACATCACAAGGTAGCTCTGGAGACAAGTGTGAATGAAACAAAACAACTCCAGGTATGTTTTTAAGGAGGTAACAACATTATAACATGGCTAACAGCTCACAATAATCCATTTGGTGTAATATAGCACGTTTAATGTGGCTGTCCAAAACAATAAAACATCATGTGCTAGTCCACAGTGCAGGGACAGTAGTTTGTCTTCACTGCTGATCTAAGACAGGTACACTTCTAAACACATCTTTAATTTCCTGACTGTTTCTTACCCCGTGAAGTTGAATGCCTCTCTACCCTGTCTCGCTCCTCGTGATGGAGAACTTAACACTTGGCTGGAGGCTTAAGTGTTCACAAGTGTTTATGAGTTTCAGGCTTCACACTACTGAAGGAGAACTAAGGACCCATCCTGGATAAGAACTTAGGGCAGTTCAAACGGAAGCACAAAACTATGTCAAGATATCACAGATTTTCCATAGAAGAAGTTAAAAATGTACTGCTAGAGCATCAATGGCTGTACAGCTATGTGAATCTGTACACCCTGAACTGTGCAAACATGCTCTGAAATGTGATTTCTGTATTAGTTTCTCAATGCATCTAGATGTTTAAAAAGTGAACTTTGAAATTCAGAATCCTATTATTAAACCATAAAAAGCAATATCACAATGCCTGTCCGAAATACATATTTTTTCCCAAATGGCTGAGCCCTACATCAAGGCATGAATGCAAAAGAGATGATGTTGCTCTAACTGCTTCTGGTAAGAACTTGTGATAAGACTCTGCATCCCCAGTATAAGTAAAAACATCAACTTAGTATGCTTAATTTAACTATAACATTTTTGATCTGTCTAACTCATCTGTAGCTCTCACAAATACATTTTTAATATACATATGCATTACTTTCCCAAGCACTGCCAATCAGAGTGCTGCTTTCAGCACTTACTTCTGTAAAAATATTTACCAAAAAATAAATCAGCTTGCTTTACATGCGATAGAGAAGTGAATGAAGAACGCTGCACAACTTTTCAATTTGCAAAATGCTCTGTAACTTATAGTGTCATTGTCTTAAGTTATACAGCATACATACTGGTCTCACCACTATCCTTTATAAGTTCCTTTTCATTCCAACTACAATTTCTATCCCACAGCATATGAAATGATGAACTAACCAAAGAGACAACCATAAACCACATAAACCGCCGCCTGTCTGGGGTTAGCGACCTGGAGGCCAATGGGAAACGCAGTCCTATCATCCAGAGGTAGGAATAATAACCTGACAGTGATATACTCCCTGATGGTTCCAATGATACACAAAGCACTCGAAAATAGCCCATGGCCCTCTCTCCCGCTCCCTCTCTCCGCATTCATGTGTGTGGGAACCAGCCATCCCAGCCCGCACAGCCATATTGGGACAAAAGGAAGGAGTCTGCAGCCCCGCATATTTTGGAAACTCACTCTCTGAAGTCGGAGTCGCCTTCTTGGACTTCTTGTCGGCTGGGGAGTTCTCCGCCGGGTCTGCGGAAAGACAGAGGAGAGGATAAATTAAAGGTGCTGTATCTGATTTTTACAGTCTTAGAAAGTGAAAAAAGATGAGTTAATTTTAAACGGTTTGCAGCAATCCAAAGTTATTTCTCACTTACAATATGCATTCCGAGCATCCTAATTATTCACTGAGTTTTTCAGTTTTCACAAACTAGCAAGCTAATTGTGCACCTCCTGATTCTTTGACAATGAAACGTTTAAAGCTAGTGTTGTCACGATACAAAAATTTCAAACTTGATTTCAATACTAAGGAACAGACTTGATACTCAGTGCTGATTCCAATACCACAGTGATATTAAGAAACATTCTTTCTCTAAACAATAAAATGTGATTTCAACATAAAATCTTTTGTATTACCATGCAGTCTTATATCTGTGTAATCCCTCAGTCGTCCAGGTAGGTTCCATAGTCGTTCGTGGGTGTATACTAGTCTATGTGTCTTATACTTGTGCTGGAGATCGTTCTAAAGCTATTCAGGAAAGGTTAATTTCTGTGCTGCGAATATGACTTTTTTTTAGTATCGATGCCTGCTCAAATGAGTATCTAATTTCAATAATATTTTTAGAATGAGATTTTCATTACTTTTCACAACCCTAAATCAGACAGTACAAAGCAGACATATTTGACCCAAGAGCTACTTACACAATATATCTGTACTGAGGCATGGAGGAAAAAAAAAATAAAATCAGGTACAGGGCCTTTAACACAGTCAATAAATCTGGCACATAGTGTTTCAGGTTGCGGTTTGTTCCAGTGGAGCGGTGAAATGTAGTTTTACTACAGCTCTCCAAGTGGGATAGTGACAGGAGCGGGCCTGTCCTGCCATATTGGGAGCATAAAGTTACCAGTGAAATATGGGGTTAGTGAACTAAAACAAGCAGTAGTTTCCAAGAAGTTTAAGGGCTATTGACTTTGTTTGTGTTAGTTTGTACACACAAGTAAAGCAAAGTAATCATCTGGACTAAGTTTTGACTTGAAGATGTTTTGTAAGTATGTAACAATAAATGCAATATGGTGATATTGTATTGTCAAAAGTCTAATATAGTCACAATATCGAATTATAAGCTGCTTTGCTTAAATGCATGCATTGTTTTATTGCAGCAACAGCTAAAAACAAAGGAAACCACACATACTATAATCCTTTCCTCCATTTTAGTGCAGACAACATGAACAAATAATCGTTTCTTTGGATTATGATGTAATGAGTCACACCAAAATCTTGCAGAATTTGCTTTTTTTTTCATTAGAATACCATGACATTTCTAATGTGAGGTATGGATATTGTTATATCCCTAGTCCCATGTCCTCGCCTACGTATTTACTTACATTTAGTAGTTGTGGCTAAAAAGTCACCAAATGATAACTAATTAAAATAGTACATAAAGTAGAGAGTAAACTGATCAATGAGCTGTTTTCTCAACACCCTTTTTTCTCATCTATTTAAATAAAAAATATGTAAAAGTCTAATACATATTTTGAGTGGAAGAGTGAACCACACGGAAGAAATCAATGCAGTCACTGGGAGACCTAGCAAACTATTCTGGTCTGGGAATCAAACCCAAGACTCGCCGGGGAGCAGTTTATTACAGCATTAAAAGCACTAAAAATGTGTTATTTGAAATAGTTTGCGGTGGCCCAAAGTTATTCCTCACTTACCTTATGCATTCTAAGCATCTTAATGATTCACCATGAGTTTCTTAATTCTTTTCACAATTGTTAGAGGCCAGAGTGGAGTTTTACCACAGTAAAGCTAACAACCACTATGCTAACAGTGCACTTCCTGATTATAGGACAATATAACGCTTAATAATTAGATGCAGATAGCACACAGCTGACTTATTTTGACCTCAAGATATGCTCATAAAATAAATCTGTAGTGGGCCAAGACAATTTTTTTTTCAAATACATCCAAAATCGGGTACAGTGCCTTTAAACTGCTATTTGCATGTCCAAACTGCGACCGTGCAAACACAATTCATTTGCATGGATTGAACTGTAACCCCAATAACAGTAGCCTACTGGTGTTTTGGCTTATTTAAAAGAACATTTTGATATAAAGTATTTCCCCTAAGCTCCACTGCTAACAAGCCTCTTACAGGAATAGGTCTGGTAAATAAAGAATCAGACATTGGTGCAATTACAGGAAACCGAGGAGCAGCTGAGACCAGAGGAATCCTCACAAGACAAACACATTACTGGGTTTTATGTAATGTTTAATTTGAACCAGTATCTCTGTTATGTAGCAGGTCTTAATGACAGATGCCCTTCAAATCCATCACTATCAGTCAGATGTAGTGTGGGTGATGTTTTAATGATATACTACACTGTGAAACTCATCGGATCTCAGAAGCTAAGCTAGGTCAGGCATGGTTAGTACTGGGATGGTAGACCACTTGGAACATCAGGTATCACACCGGGGCAGAAGTGACTCTAGTGCAAACTCTTCACTCACCTTGCCTAGTATGAATGTGGTGTGTGTGTGTCTACCCCAGGGCAGGTGTGGCAACAATAGTGAAATTGTAAAGCGATTTTAGACGCCTGAAAACGCGCTATAGAACAACAAACCTACTCTTCCTCAGTTCCTCCTTCAAAGTTAGCATCTAGTGGTGATATGTTAGAATACAACATAACATACAATACAAACTATGTATGTTAGTTAGTTGTCTGATAATGCCCCTGCCTGGTATAACAGGTTTCCCATCTGCCATGTACTGGTGAAAAAAAAATAAAAAAAAAATCACAATAAACTTACAAATGGTAGCTTTAAGTTAACAAAATCTGATATGTACTTACCGTCCACTAGCACCATACAGGAGCACTCGCTTTTGCCTGTGGAGTTCTCCGCTATACACTTGTACTGGCCCTCGTCCTCTGGCAGCGCTTTGTCTATGGTCAGGGAGCATAGGCCGCCTGCAAATACAACACGCACACAGTTAGAAACAACGACAAGTCTAGTCTACTGCAGTTTTCAGATTTTTGGACAAGCTATATAACAAAATCTGGAACGAAATAAAAGTAGAAATTGTAGTGTGTGCATGAGCAAGTCTGTGTAAGTGTGTCACTGTGATTATGGGACGTCAGTATCAAAAAGATAAAAAAAAAATGGATGCAGAAGTCAAGCTAAACATCAATACATTTTGTGGGAGTTGTAGTATGCACGGGTTTAGGAGTAATGAAAAAATAGCACTGTTTCCATGGCAATTAACCATTCAAAACTAAATATATCTGTTGAATGGTAAAAAGTCCTCAAAAGGGCATCTGTAACAGCAAGATAAGCCATAAATAAAGCATCAGCATGTAGCATAAGTCTGATAAAATTCTCCCCTAAAGCTGGGCTTACTGACTTACTGCGATTTTGCACGATTTTAAGATGTTCCAAATTATTCTCAAACTGCGTGATGGTCGTATACGCTGACCTGCTCACACTGTATAAGGGACAAGAGGCAGAAGAGGGTGTTTGTGACCCCAATATTTTTTTCATAAAGAGCGTTTAAACTCCCAAAATATCATAGAAATCTGTAAGCAAACCGTTGACACTGCTAACTTTAGCACTGCTTTGTTTAAAGTTTGAGGTTTTTGTCACCAAACCTTTGAGGCTTTCCTATCAAAATCAGTCCGAAAATCACAGTGTAAGTCCATCTTATGTTTTTTCTCAGCCTTGAAGATAGCAGCTACTGTGTTTTGTCTAGCCTCATTTTCACTGCTACCCTTTTCAATGTGCACACAGAAGCCAAGTCCTCACACCATCTGTTCAAAGATAAGAAGTAGATGTTGCTATGCTTAACAACACCATCAAACAAGTCATTCATTTTTAGTGTGAGCTGCCTCTGCTAACTAGTAACTACATCATTTAAAGGTGCACTGTGTAACTTAAGTTTATGCAGTCTCCATGGGGATGGTGATGCCATGGTTATGCCATCTGTCCATGGAGATGGTATAACCTGCATTTAAATAAATACTATGGAACATTCCAGGCAAAGCAATAACCTATGGAAACAAGTATGTGGCAGTGGTGGAAAGTTGCATAGGGAACCTTTAACTGCAGCTGACATTATTTAAGCAAGATGGAATGGCTGACTAAAAACCTGAAAAACAATACGTCCTATGTCTTGCCAGAAGATCAGCATGGTCCAGTCCAAAATAAGATTAATGAAAATTATTCCCATGGTGCACTGCAGTCATTGACATTACACTGGCTATGTTTACCTCAAAGTCTGTCTTACCCAGTCTAAATTTACAACAATGCAGTCAGCCATTAAACCCTACACCACTAACAAACACAGCAAAGTTGCTGTAACACAGCAAAGTTAACTATAGTTATTATAGTAGAATGAAAACTTTACAATATTAAAGATGCACTATGTAACTTTTCTGGTGGAGCTACCTGTTTGTCTGTCTTGTATTAATTTAAAGGTTCTGTACCCGATTTTTTCCATGTATATGAGCAAAATTTGTCTTGGCCCAGTTCTCATATATTGTATAAGCAGCTCTTCAAAATAAGGTCAAAATAAGTCAGCTGAATGATGTCAGCAATTATAAACCTTTTTACTTTCTGATAATCCGGAAGTGCGGATTGGCACAGTGAATAATTAGGATGTTCAGAAGAAATGGGGTAGGTGAGGAGTAACTTTAGACCAAACGCTTTAAAGCCAGGTGTGTCCACTGCATGATTTTGGCCATCTGTAACAGAAGATTTATGATCATGGGGTAGCTAAAAATTGGTGGTTGTAGGTCTCAGAGTGAGACCAGGACAAAGATCAAACTTAGAAACGCTGTATAACCAAAAACGGTCTGTGACTGATAACAAACATGTCTGAAACATGTGATCTTGGTCGCAGAGTGAGACCTCCCCTTGCTGCGTCTGGGATCAATCTTTGTGGTCAACAGTGAACACAAGCACTCCTCAGAAGAGCTCCGTCGTGAATGAGGCCTGTAACTTGGCCTTGTAATGTCAACTACTCGTCTCCAAGAGGATAGATAAGTTTATGGCATATAGTGGAATATTCCAGTCAAAACATTGACATATGCATGGAGAAAAGCAAATGGCTGATGACCATCCAACAGACAGGTTACATAGTGCATCTTTAAGTATTTCAATGCAGGGAACCCAAATGAATGAAAATAAAATGTAAATCCCTAAATATTAGAAATCAAACCATTTCAAAGGCTAAAACCAGGAAAAAACATTGGTAACAAGGACATTTGAAAAAAGAGCATACAAGTCACCCAACATTTTCATATTGGAATATTTAAGGTATAAATCAATAGAAAGTAATTTTTGACACACAAGTTCAAGTCATTTTTGTGTAGTTGTAGTTCTGATAAAAATCCAAGCTATTCTAAAATTATTCAAGAAAAGTACAGCTTTGTCCCATTTCTGTTTTTTTATTACTGATACTTCAGTTAAGTATCTACTTAAGATAATACTTTTAGTATGAGTTGTTGAGTATCTGGGTTCTGATTGTTTTGAAAACCTTACGAAGACATCTGCAGTGAGTTAAATAATATAGTATTTAGTTTCTTCCTACATGTCTAATTCATAAGCACAGGGCAAGCAGTCATAGAATTTAAAAGGAAGTTAAGTAAGCAATTGTCCAATCTCTTCCTAATACCCTAACTTCCTCATATCCTAACAACAAGTACATGACCTGTCGGTCCAGCTGTTTTGGGCAGTGACCTTTGGCCTTTGGGTAGTAACCAGTCATCCTCAGCATGTGGAGGATCTGGACATGGGGCTGTTCTCTGACCGAAATAACAGAGGATTAGTGCACACTCATACACAGGGAATCCTCTGCCCCAGTCTGCTCATATGGAAGAGAGCAACGACTAATCTGATATAGGAAAAAAGTTACAAAACAGATTTTTTTCGTTGACTACCGATGTTTTGACTGGACCTTTTGGGAGCTCCAAGTCGTGGACATCAGATGTGACATATGTAATAGATACGATTTGAGACATGATACCTTTATTTTGTTAAATCAATGTTTAAGCTGTCAGAAAAATCCCTGCCTTCTGTGCAAATTGTTTCTGCATTTTAGATGGAATTGATTGTTTCACTGCTACATCTTGTATTTTCCAAATTTTTGATCTATACATGCCACTTGACTAATGTAAAATTCGGGTAAATATTTCCCTCAAATACTATCCTACCAAACCAAGTCAAATTAGAACAATATATTAATCTGTCAAATGCGCTTTAACCATTTTTAGAAAGTGCCTTACACAATTTGTTATGAATAAATATATTCTGTTCCATTTCATCCTTCTGGCTGTGATCCAGGACTCATAGAACCCTATTTACATATGTAACTTTTTATGGTAATTTGTCCTGAATTCATAGGTATCTGATGTGAAACATTTTTTTGTTTCCTGCATCAATCCTTCAGATATGATTTAATTTTTTTTCTCATTTTTGCGATGTATCGATTTCAGATTTGTGCATTATTAAATGTTTTGATCTTCCTTTAAACTATAAATCCAGTGCTACGTCCAGACAGTTACTCTTACAATTACTAGACTATTTGTAAATTGTCTTCTACTCACCTCTTGTAACCATTTGTAATTGTGCCTTACACAAAATACAGGCCAAAACTACTGTAAGCCGTACAGTACAGTAAACACATTTCAATATCCACACATTACGTAAGAAATGTCAAATATTCTAACCTCCATCTGTCAAAATAATCTATATAAATCCATATATAATCAGGGAGTACTGATTTAATTACTTTTCTGTTGTTATCCAATTATCTTAGCTTGAGATTAGCTTGAGAATGTTTGGCATACTAACAAATGCGAGCAGTGTTTATGTGGTTCTGATACAGTCTCCTCATGTCTGTCCCATAGGAGGGCGCTGATCTGGGGCCCTGCTGGTGCTGTCCCTCTGTTATGATATGCAAAACAACTCACTGATCCATTCAATACTGACTATAAATATAGAATACTGTGCATGATTTGTGTGCCTGGAAACTACAGCTTAAATATAATGCATTTAATTTGATTTGTAAAGTTAGGTCACCCCCTATGCCTGGCAAATCCAATAGGAATATATACAGTAAACTGACTTGACTCAAGACTTCTGAAAGGATACTGGATTTGCATGAAGGCGAGTGTCCAAACATAACTGTTAAAAGGAAACTATGTCAGATAAAGAGTTTAAATTTCATAAACATGACCTAACTGTGTCCCCAGATATGAGGTCGACATGTTCAAATCAAATATAGCTTTTACTGATAACAAATGGTATGTTAACTTATGGAATTGGGTTGTCTGTTTTAATTGGGTTGTCTGTTTTAATTTTATTTTCAAGACAATTAACCAATAAAGCAGAATGAGCCTCACATGAGTCTTTCATTTGAGTTACCAGTTTTGAATGCTGAAATCCAGTTGGTTTAAACCAAAAATGAGTCTCTCTGATCTGAATCCTCACTACCTAAACCCCAGCAGCTGCAGACAATCATGAATCATTGCTAATGCAGCCTCTGCAGGTCAGGGGATGAATTCTGGAGGTCCTGAGCTAACACATGAGGCACTGCCTGTCCATATACTGAGGATGAGAAAAAAAACAAAAAACAGTTGTGATTGTAATATCTTACTGTTAGAGATATGACGAGACACAATTCTGACAAGATGAGACAGGAAACAAGATCGAAGACAAGATTTTGACACATTTATAATAAGCAAACTGCTTCTGTTGGACATTGTAGGACAGATTTTTTTTTACTATTACTGCCTCTCAAGAGCTGTAACCTCATCAGGCTTATTTATGCCAGTGTTTGCTTTGATTTTTGTCCCTGATTGGCTAATCCACCATTAACCATGCTTATCTGAACTCAGGAAAATAAACCAATGTCAATCCAGACTACATGTCCAGGCAAGTAAATCACATTAGAATTTCATAACATTCACAAAACAAACAACAATATATCAAAAGGTATAGACATGACCCAGGCCTATTGTTTTATTTCCAATTAGTTTTAGTGGTAGGATATGGCAACCTAAAGTGACAGGATTTTTGTTCTTTCTGATTGGATAATTGGCATGAGAAGCAAACACAACACCAACAACATTTACCTTTTGATTGTTTTTGTAACTGTAATTGTAAAACTTGTGCATCGTTTGAATATTACATTACTTTATATCTAAGGACACAGATGGGTAATGTTTAGTCTACCTTTAATGTCTGATGTTGCTGTTTTGAACCCTCTTAACACTTGTGTCCCACTCCCAGAATAAACACCAGGGGTACAGTAAGGCAGCTCTATGTAAAACGATCCCTGCTCATATGAATCCAGTGACCGTCATACATCACATCCGTCTGTCCATTGTTTGGGATAGAGCTCTATGTTTAGCCTGTGGAGGGGGGATTGATGGGGGACTCTCACTTTGTTAGGAAGTATGTGCGGCGTGTCCCATGTGAAAGTGTTAACTACTGGTATTAAAGGTGGCATTTATGGAGCCCATCCGTGTCATCAAAAACAGCAGAGTTTGGGGGGTAACTTCAGTGGGAGACTGTATATATAAATGGACATAGCTAACGCTAGACACCGCGTTCCAAATAGGAAGCAATCATAGGCGCACTTCCGGCTCAATCAGATTGGTTCCAATTTACTTTACATTGAGAAATTATCACCCCTCTCTCTCTTTAACTGCTACAGTGAGCCTCGACATTTTCACTACGAAAATTAATAACAGACAAATCAGGCGCCTTCTTTCCCTGAGGTCACACCCGTTAGCGTTAGCAACAGGTTTGACTGACAGTGTTGCTCTGGATTGACTCTTTGGTTGCTATGATACTCATTGTCTGAATTTCAAATATGAAACTCTGCTCCAAATTCGCCCCTATAACTGTTGGCCTCGATGAGCTTCATTTGACTGAAGACGAACTCTATGGGTGACGCCACACTTACTTAGTCCACTTTATACAGTCTATGGTGGAAGAACTACTTAAGTCTTAGATGTTTCTCTGACATGTTCATCAAAACATAATGATCCACTCATGTAGTATTAATTGTTCACCAAATTCTGATCTATTACAATAAAAAGTAGAGTATGTAAATTTCAAGATGTGGCAGAACACCAGCATGATTCCATACTATGGAAGATAATACCCAAAAAAATAACATTTCCATGGAAACAAGCAGGAAAAGGCACCTCCCCAAGCTAAATATGTGTCAGGTTTGTGGGGATGCAAACCCACTCACAGTAAGAACGTACATATTTCTAGGTTTTTCAATACAATAAACCAAACAATAAATAAAATAACTGTGTCTTTAAGCTTCAGGATTTTATAGTCTATAAGTGAATTATTTATTATAATTAAAAATAAATAAAAAGATGTGTACTTTTAGAATTATACAGGTTAATTTATCTGACAATGACAGTATAGTTACCTAAAATGCAAGGTTCTTTGCCATAGCTAAATCTAAGTAACAACAACATAACATATGACAGCAACCAAACATCATTGGGGCATTCAAGGCCTGACACTCAGATGGAGAGGTTGATACTTATTGAAGCTATTTGGCTTTCCTGTAGCTCACTGCAAAATATGTTCATTCTGACCAAGAAAAACAACAGGTGAATATCACCTGTTAGAGCGAAGCTGCACTTGTGTGGTCTGGGTCTGTGCCCAAGCTCCTGTGTGACAGATGACAGGAGAACATGAGGGGAGTGTGACGTGAGGTCAAGTGTACAACACACGCCATCTTACACAAGCCCTAAGCTAGATCCATGTGTAGCTGCTCTGGAGCTTGGCCTGATCAAGTGGTTCATTCACAAATTTCTACCACCCTTAAACACCTGCAGAATGCATTGTACCTGATTTTTACTATCTTAAAACAGAACTACTCCAACTAGTCCCTGTTAACTAGTCCATTTTAAATGGTTTGCAGTGCAGTTATTGCTCATATACCTTATGCATTCTGAGAATCCCAATTATTCACCATGATGACTTTATAAGTGCTGCTCTGAGACCAATGGGGAGTTTTACCGTGATAGTAAAGCTAAGAATTACTACCATCCTAAGTGCACTTCCTGATTAATGGGCCAAGAACAGGCTTTATAATTGGATGCAGACAGCATACAGTGGACGTATTCTAACCTTGAGAGTGGCTTATACAATACATCTGTATTGGGGCAAGACAAAATGTGGGTAAATACCCTTTAAAAAGCTATTGTATGAGTGCAACAGTTGTATTCTTCACTGGGATATACTTTGGCCCTTATTGCAATATTATTATGGATGTTTGTGCATGTGTCTTACCTTCATTGGCCAGGACAATGAACTTGGATGCCTTGATGACCTTCCCGTCCAGCGTCCAGGTGACAGTGGCGCCCCCAGGTTCAGCGAGCCGACACTGCAGCCTGAGCCTTTGTCCATCCAACACTGTCACGTCGCTCAGCTTTTCCTTAAACTCAGGTCCTTTTCCACCTCCTACACCTGCACCTCCACCCGCTGCAGCCTTCTTCTCACGATGCCCTCCATCCACGCAGTTATTCACTGCCACTTTGCTGTCCTTCTCTTTCTCTGCTGTTTTCACTGGCGTCTCTCCATTCTTCTCCGGAATCTTCTTCTTATTTGCCAAAACCGATCGGAAATCTGTGGCATTTTTATTCTCGCCTGGTTTACTTGTGGTGGTTGATGATGGAGGTGCTGGCGAAGAACCTTTTTTTCCTAAAACCGCCCGGAAGTCCACCTGTTGTGCAGAATTGGTCTTGCGGTCGTCCTCGAATTTGGACTTGACACCTTTGAGATTGGCTTTAAAATCCATCTTATCGTCTTTCTCAACCCCAGAATCGTTATTGTTGTTGTTGCTGTTGGGATTATTTCTACGTCCAAGCAGCGAGCGGAAGTCTAATTGCTGTGCCTCTCTTTGCCGGATTTCGTCTTCTCCACGCTCCCTGGTCTCCACCGAACGCTTCAGTAGACCTTTTGGAGCACCTAGATCTTCCTGTTTGGGATCTTCTTGACCACCTTGCTGCTTGAACTCCCGCTTGGAGCTCTGCCACTGCGCACTGCCGCTCCTCTCCTCCGCTCCACCGGCTCCGCGACTGGGAACAGATGAAAAAAGGAAAAGATGAGGGAGAAGAGATGGAGAGAGGGGAGAGAGAGAGATGGTTTAAAGCTGCAAGTGGACAGTGAAGCCAGTAAAGCCACAAGCCCAGCCCACCCTAGCATAAGCAGCTAGGGAGGAGAGGGGAAAAAGAGGGAGGGGGAGGAGGGAGAAAGAAGAGAAGAGGGACCTCGACTCTAAATGTTACATCACAAATGACTCGCCGGTCCATATAAAGGCATGCGCCCGGTCAGTTCTCAAAGCATAAACACATGTTCCTCCCAGTTCACTTGATTCCCACTGGTGCTAATAAAGTGAAAATACTGGGAAAACGCTGCAAAATGTTGAAAAAGTGGGTGGAATTAAGAATATGATTTGAGTAGGTTTTAATGGCTTAGATGCATTTACCATGAATTAAGAAAACAGTTTAATCTGAGTAGGTTTTAAAAAGTTTGAATAATTTCCAAACTATGATTTAAGTAGTTTTAACAGTTTTTATTAGTTTGGAAATTTTTGTTTGGTACAAGACCAGCTGTTTTTAAAAACATGTTTTTCTTACCAATTTATAGCCAGATTTTCCCATAATGAACTTTTTTGTCTTCACTATTTGTTATGTGTCTAACTGTTTCAACTGCTCTTAGTTATAATGTATACTTTCAACAATTTCAACCAAAATTGTCTACCAGTGAACCAGAGAAAATTTAAGTTACCTACCTGCATAACATATTGCCAGAACTAAGAAAAAAATACTATAAACAAGTCAGAAATCTGAAACCAGGCAAAACATATAGGTCTACAAATAAATACATCCAAGTTCTGAATTCAAGTAATTGTGAGCAACTTATTTCTTTTTTGCAATTCGGTTGCCTCATTTTGCCTTGTTTTCCTTAGAAAAGTAACATGATTTGTCCAGAAAGTCATTCCAGAGCCATATAAACAATGGGAGCGTCCAGCTGGGAGGCCCGGAGGAAATGCGCCTGTGATTGGTTTGGGTGATATGGAGGGATTAGAGGAGCTTTAGGGAATTTCTGGATATAGGACAGACGGGTGGAGGGATGGATGAATGGATGAATACAGGGATGAAAACAGGAGGGCTGGGGGCTGGTCAGGGCAGGCTCACACACAAAACTATCATGTTCAATATGATTCAATATGTAGTACATGTATGCAAATCATTCAATTTAAAGTGGAACTAAACACTAAGTCCACTTTTATGGTACTAAACTAATTAAATATGTTGCTTCAATTCCATTATATACTGTTCCAAGTCATTATTTGGCAGCTTTAAGACAAACTAGGTAAATTTGTAGCTTTCTGATTAAAGTCTAGACTAAATAATCTAGGTCAAGTCTAAATCCAAGTTTGTGTGGCCTCTGCAATATTCAGTTGAATATTATTATATAGTTGATGACATCACACATGACTGCTCTTATTACAGCCAGGTGTTTCTGATTACAAACACCTGGCTATAGGTTGCAGAGTTTAAAGTTTGGATACTTGTTAGGCAACTTATTTCTGCACATGTGCTCCCTATATTGAGTACTGGACTTTTACTTCTGACATACCGTATTTTCTGGACTACAAGCCGTTACTTTTTTCTACACTTTAACCGCTGCGGCTTATGGTGCAGTGTGGCTTATGCATTTTTTTTTTCCTGGCGCTAAAAACATTTTGTCCAGCAACAGTAGACCAATAAAACTGATGAGTAGTTCACAGAGGTCCAATGAAATTGTATGATCAATCTAACGCACTCTCACAACTATTGTACTGTATTATATTGTGCGGCTGCAGGTGTATTTCTCAGTTCCTCTGTCCCCGTCTCTTCGTCCTGGCGCCGCTCCGCTGTAATGTCTCATAATGTTCTTTTTCCTGCAGTCACTGATCCACAAACTAAAGCAGACTCCATCCGCATGGTTACAGCCCTTTTTGCTCCTTGTTTGCTGTCGTCCTCATGTTATTTTCCTCCTTCTTTATGTTGTTTCACATGTAAAGTCTCTCGTGGACGCGTGTCCAGAGCGTCCACAACACACATTGGAGGCGTTTGTCCTCAAATACAAAGGTGTTCAACGCGATTGTTTCAGTCACGCAGCAGCATTGAATATTTTGGTAAATTTGGCTGAACGTATTCTGTACTGTACAGGAGACACGGCACCTCCTTTAGCCAATCAGGACGCAGAACACGCGCCTTCATACACTGTAAAAAATGCATGCAAAACTGCACTAGTGGTCCCTCGCAAATGAACGTTTTTGAGCTAATTTTTCATATTACTACGTGGGATACCTGCGGCTTAAAATCAGGTGCGGCTTGAACAAGTTTTTTTTTCTAAAATTAAAGCATGCTGCTTTTAATCAGGTGCGCTCTGTAGTCCGAAAAATAAGGTAACTATCCCGGGAAATTCAAAATGGCATGTTTTTAGTGCTCAGAGGGAGCTGACTTATTGAACAAGATTCATCAAACAAGCGTGAACGAAGAAAAATACAACTTCATGTATGTTTCTGATGAGGGAAAGTTACAACATATCCTGTCCTTTAAGTTGTGCTCATTCAAACCCAAAAAAATCATATAATAAAAATGCTCTGTAACACTTTGTGACATCATTAGGTGGCAATGTGCCTCCATGTTTAAAAAATCCAGACACCTTCAAACTCATTTTAATTAGATCACACGCTGGGTTCACTAAAATACAAGACATATGTCACACTGCTTCACTCCTCCATGCTGCTGTCACCTCAATTTCACATCCTGTATCTAATCCAGGAAATTTAAAAAAGCAAGTTTTGAATACAATATATTATTTAATTTATCAAAAAAGAAATACCAATGCAGTAGCATAATATGTCCTCAATAAGTACCAATGTAAGCTGATTAAGCACATAATGATAATGGTCGACGGATACAGCTGGACCCTAAAGTCCCCACAGACTGGTTATTATGTTATTATACAGAGAGCGTGGAGCCATTTTGTCACTTCTGTGCAAATCTAAACCAGCACACATGATACTGGTGGTTGCCCAGTCCAAGACCAAAGCATCGACTGTTGTTGTGTCACTGGGCAATGCACTGGCACTGAGGCCTCTATAGTCACATTACAAACTTCTATATTTGGCTAGTAGCAAACTAGAAGGTAAACAGGTTAAAAAGAGGTCAGAAATGTGATGACAATACACTAATAATATGTATATGAGAGCCACTAGATTGTGATGAACTTAAAAAATTTTTTTTCTGTTTTTTGCATTTCTGCAGAATTTATGCAACATAATTTTTCTAATACATTTTATGAGGGGTAACTATTGTTTTTTTTTTTTTTTTTATCTACTTGAGAGTAATAAGTATAGTAAGTGGGACTGCCAAGTTTGCCAGAAAAAAATCAATGGTATTAAACCACTATATACAGAGTTTAGCAACGAAAAGTTGATTTTAGTGTTTGGTTCCACTTTAAAGAAAATATATTATGCAAAAATATATTTTCCATATGCAGACAATATTTGAAGTTAGAAAATGTGGAATACTTATCCCAAGTTGACCAAAAACAGTTTAAAAGGGTATTAACACGAGAATGCTTAATATGTGTTATTTAAAGGTCCGATATTACTCAAAATTGACTCGTGCTGTTGTAACCTACTCAAAAACATACCTGGAGTTGTGTTTAGTTTCATTCACACGTGTTTGAGTAATCCAGGATTATTAGGCTGCCTGCATCCCCAAAACTCAGAATGCTCTGTTTCACCTTGTGATGTCATCCAGTGATAGTTTTAAAATTAACAGCTATTTTAGCCTCAGTTAAACTGCTTTACTCTAGAATAATACTCTGGAATACAACCTTCAGTTGTTGCATTTATTTTTTAACATTTATGTTTTATCTTTTGTTCAGTTGAGACAGTCAATAGAAAGTCTCTAAAATCTGCAGAAGTGAAGCCGTTTCAATGAGGGTAAAAACAATAATTATAACTTCAAAGTTAGGCAAATCCATGGCTTATGATCCAAATGATTCTAGTGAAGGTGTGAGGAGTTTAAAAACACAGTGGAGCATTTCCTGTGCATTTCCTGTGAAAACACTTTTAAGAAGAATATTTTCATTTTGAGAAGAGAATTCGGCCTAAATATGCAGGATTTGTGTGTTAAACATAACAACAAAACACAACTCCAGGTAACATTATAACATAAATCGAAAATAGTATTATAATATTATTTATAAATATGTATAATATTTTTAAGTAACAGATTTGGAAAGTTTTAATAAAGGAAGGGTACCAACAGTACAAAATGTATCCATCTACATACCAGTGCTGGTCTCCAGTGCCCACTGCTCTCCGTGCCCTGCTCCTCTCGCTCTCGCCCTCCTCGGTGACAGATAGAGAGGCTAAGGCGCTGCACTCTCCCACCGTGTTCCTGGTCCACAAACGATTTGTGTCAAAGCAGCTCCAAACACCTTGAGTAAAACTTGTTTCTGCCATAACTTTCACCCCTGCCCCCTCCCCATTGTGGCCAAATACAGGACAAACACTGAGATTTGCCCAGCTCTATCCCCAGCTCTACTGTTCACTTTTTGATATTGTTTTGGATATTGCTTCTCTATGGGTGCTGTGCCTGATTACAACAAGCATGGATTCCCCCCAAAGTCAGGCTTTGCAATATGACAAAAAAAAAATCACATTTAAATAAAAATGGTAATGCCAGAAACGGTTAAAGGAGACCTATTATACAAAATAGACTTTTCAGAGCTTTTAACCATTGCTACCCCTTTTCTTTTCCCCTCTCAAAGTTGTATTTGGAGTGATTCATGCATGTTTGAGTATTCTTTAATCACTTATTTTGAAGATGTCATATTGCGAATTCACTGTCACCGGCATATGCCCCTGCTCTCTACTTAGATCGTTCTTCAATTTTGTCTTAATACACGTAGAATTTGGCAGCATCGCATAGTCATTTTGGTGCAAATGAAAAAAATCTTTTACTCGCTAGCATGATCTGCAGCTATCCATAGGAGGGGCCGACAGCTACACAGCTCTTTGTTGTGATGACATTTACTGTGACGTCTGATCTCATTGGGCGGAAGTCAACTGACATGTTTTGCAAATTGTAACATAATGATCCATGGATGCCATAGATTATAACTATAGATCAAACACGAGCACAATGTCAGTTATAAACATAACTCACTATTCATTTAAGTTAAACAGAGTTTGCAAAGAAAGTTTCATAGCATTTATTGTTTGACACATAAAACACCATGCTGCCATAATCACCAAAAATATTACACTTAAGTCATTTGGCCACAATGTTTCTTTGTATGGATCTGTTTTGTCAGGTTTATTAGCAGTTAAATGTGGTATCTATTCATGGGCTTCAGCTGGGGATGCACTGATCCAGGTTTTTCAGCTCCGATATCAATACTTTGGCTTTACGTATCTGCTGATGTTTGTATATAAATGACTCACCTGAGGCTGACCAGATATTCTCCAGTGTGATGCTTCTGGACTCTCCTTCAACACAACATTAGAAAAGAGAGGAATTAGCCTTGTTGTTTGATTTGAAATAGTGAGCTCCTGGTTTAAAAATGTACTTTGTGCTGCTGCAAACAATGCAACACAAACACTACATAGACCATGAACCATTTAAAGGAACACTATGTATTTTTTGGGTGGGGGGTCCGTCACCTAATCTCAATGATGAGATGATGTTGCTTTGTCGAAAATATTCCACAGTATGGTATTACACTGATCTATCTTGCATTTATTCAATTACAGGTTTTATATCTCTGAAAGACATGCACTGCAGATCAGTGGGCTTGCCCCTCCTCAGATCTAACCTGGTGGTGTCCACTGCTTGTCTCCATGAAGATAAGTTCAATGCCATACAGCGGAACATTCCAAGCAAAGCAATAACATGAACATGAAGACAAATAGGTGGTGTACATTTCAGTGGAAAAGTTACATAGTACACCTTTAACCACTTATTCAGAGCTGAAAGATTCAGACAAATTAACAGCAGCACAATGGCAAAGTGTTTAGGAAGCTTCTGGGTTCAATTCCCAGACCATGTGGAGACATTTTAGTTAAAGTTTTTACATTATAATGTGTGAGCTACTGTGCACAAGTCAATTCCTTGTGGATAGTAAAGTTTGTCAAAGTCAAACGAAAACATGCCCAAGTAAGGCTGCAACAAGACAATATAAACCAAAAAAAGGCTAAGATATGGTGACTGAACAATATTTACAAATGAAGTGCATTAAGGATGTAAATCTTAAACTGATTTAATAATGCCACTGTTTTTGTTTTAAAAGGGTATTTTCGTATTTGTTTTAGAGTCAGCTTATCGCAGTAAGTTGATAAATCAGTGCAGCCCTGCACATAAGGCTAAGACATCTTCAATACTGCATGACTTAATAAAATATTGCAATAAATATGGTACTATAAAGTGAATATACTGTCCTGTGAAATAAAAGTTACCCCTGGAATATTTAGGCATCTGTCAGAATGAGAAACAAATAGCATCAGTCTTTCCAGCTTTTTGATCAAGTTACTACCTACTAAGATCTGTAAGTAAAGGAATACTGGCAGGTATTTTGTTTTGTATTGCGCCAAAAATCCTTTTAGTAGGGATTTGGATGGAACAAATATATTACAAAACAGAGCTGTATCCAATCACAGTCCTCTTCAGCCTTCAAATAAACGCTATCTCTTATCCCTTTTCCTGGCATTTTTGCTACATGTTTTACAACAGAAAAACTCTGCACATCCCGCTCTAGGACAGGTGCGCATCAGGCAAATCAAAGTTTTGCCTGATGAAAACCAAGAAAAACATGTTCATTATAATATAAACTGCAATACTGATTTAAACAGTTTAAAAAGGTCCACTGACTTCCTAAACCAAGCTACCTACAAACCTGATCAGAAGGGAGATGACGTCCTCCTTCTGCAGCAGCTCGTAATCTCCTCCAGAGGTCAGAGGTCGGCTGGGGTCAGAGCGACTCCAGGTGAACTGGGGGAAGGGGTCACCGGCAATGGCACAGGACAACAGGACATGCTGCCCCACACTTGCACTCACTGCCTTGGGCTTGGTGATGAACCAGGGCTGTACTCCATCCTGGGGCTCTGTGGATACATGTGCCAAACAGAATGCACATTATTGAACACATATGTACCGTGTGTAATGCATGAGAATTATGTTCAAATGTTTGTACAATGTTAAAAATGCAAAGTGTAGTTGCCAATTTTTAACAATAAAATAATGCTTAAAGGTGCTGTACCAGATTTTTACTGTCTTCAATATGTGAAAAACATAACTACTGTATTTTAAAGAGGGAATATTATGTAAAATCTATTTTTTGGAGCTTTCTTCCATGTTATAATGTAGTTACACCATCAAAAAAAGATGCCTGAAGAGGTTTTAAATGTCATACATGCATGTTTGAATAATTTAGCTATCTCTCCCTGTTTTACCTTCTTTTTGTGAAGCACTTTGTGACTTCCTTGTCTGTGAAAGGTGCTATATAAATAAACTTTGCTTGCTTGCTCCCGGGCTCTATACAAACCCTCCAAATGAATCACAATAAATGTCTTATGTGTTAGCAGTTGATACCCCATAGAAATGTAATATCCCCTCTTTACACAGTGTGCCGAGATAAGTGTATGAGTTTTCCCCTCTCAGTAATGCTAATAACAACTAGCATGGTAAAAGTACCTTTCCTGCTTCTCTTAGGATAAAAAAAACAAACACAGACAACACACAGCGGTCTCATTTCTACCTTAAGCGCTGCTTATACAATATATATATATGAACTATGTGACAAAAAATCTGACATCTACACACTGTCTCTATGTAATTAGTAAACATTTTAGATATTGCAAACTTATAAGAAAGAGCCATGTGACGCTTTGGGATGAGTTGAGTAGCTTTCCTTTGGTGGTCCACCCTGCTTAATTTTCCATCTGAAAAAGCTGTTCCAAAGCTGTGTAGAGTTAAATGTGTTAATATGAAAGCTAGGAACAAGTCAGACTTAAATACATACTAGTGTTATAAACTCTACCACAATGACAATAGAATGTGACTTTTAACATTAATCATAGAACTTTCCTTTACATTACCATGTGGGCCTACATCTATGTAATACCCGAGTTCCATAGTGGTCCATGGGCGTATACTAGTCTATGTGGTCTTATACTTGTTCTGATACAGCTTAATATCTTATCTCTTAATATCTTATATTTTATATCACACTATATAAGAGAAACATAAGGTTCTTTTTTAATTACTGCCTGATATGAAATCAGACTGACCTTTTCCTGTTTCAGGTCAGTCAGGATTACCAAAATTATTTCTATTTGCTAAATGCCAGATTAATGAGAGAAGATTTTTTTTAGAATCAGTTTTCTGGTTTATTGACAACATTTGAATTAATTAGAGACACACCTGAAACACACTGCTTCTTGTGTAACATGAGAAAGTCAAAAGAAATCAGCCAAGATATGAGGAAGAGAATTGTGAGCTTGCACAAGTCTGGTTCATCCTTGGGTGCAACTTCCAGATGCCTGAAGGTGCCAGGTTCATCTGTTCAAACAATTATATGCAAGTATAAACACCATGGGAATGTCCAGACATCATACCACTCAGGAGGGAGATGGGTTCTGTGTTCCAGAGAATCCACTTTTTGCACTACAAAACAGCATATATGGTGTTTTAACAGCCTTATCTACTGTTCCTAGTGACTTTTTTTTGGCAACTATAGTGGTAACTAGATAAATCAGCAGCTTTCTGGACAAAAATGTTTAAATCTAAGTTTGTGCTGCACTCTGTGGCCTCTGCAATCCAGTAAATGGTGACAACACACATGATTGCCCTGATTACAGCTAGGTATTAAAACCTGGCTGCAGGGGCAGAGTTTGAAGTTTGCTTACCTGTTAGACCAACCACACTGTTCCTTATGCCTCTAGACCCCGCCCCTCATTCCCCTTCACTCTCTTCTTTAGTCCACAGGCACTGCCCAGTTTAGCAGAGCGATTTGAAATGTGGTGGTGGGCGGAGTTTCTGTGCTTATTCCCACTTTAAAGAGGGGAATAAACTTAAATTCAGTTTTTTTTTTTAGCTTTCTACCATGTTATAATGTTGCTCTCTCATGAAAAACATCCCTGAAGAGGTTTTAGATGTCATCCATGCATGTTTCAATAGTTTAGCAATCTCTCCTGGGCCCTATTCGAACCCTCCTTATGATTAGCTGTGAGATTCTCTCCAATGCTCAGCCCCCAGGCCTGCGTCATCCATGCCCCACGACAATTCTCCATAAATATACAAAACCATGATATAAAACTGGCCATAACACTTTGACAAACCTGATGCGATGTGCAGCAGTTTCATTACCTGGATGCACACTGATTGTATTCTGACAGTGCTCTGAAAGAGCCTTAGAGTCTTAGAGTGGAGAGTGGAGTGTAAAAGGAGGGGGAGATTCAGAGCAAAGTGAAACTTCGAAAACATGCCAATATGTTTTTTGTTGTTGTTAATATAGCTTTTTCAAAACAATAAAAGTTAACGTGGTGATATGGTGTTAGCAGTTAATTTGAAGTGCCCTTGTCTTAACCTTGCCTGACTTGCATGACTCTTGTGTTGTGCATATAGGCTGGTGGTTACCCTCCACAGTGAGCCTTCCGTCGGTGCTGGCCTCCCCGTGCTGGTTCCAGGCCCTGCAGCTGTAGGTGCCTGTGTCCTCGGGGAACACTTCCTGGATAAGCAGGGTGCAGCGGTTCTTCTCCCGGAGCAGCTGGAAGTCCTCGGTTTCTGTCACCTCCTCTCCATCGTGGAGCCAGAGCACGTCAGGAGGGGGCTGACCTGAACAGGGGAGCACAGTGCAATCGGTTTAGTCATTTTTACCATGGTAGATGTGTAGAAGTGTAGTTTAGAATATTAATTTCTCTAAAACATAGTTCACATAATTATATTTAAGATTTTACTGTAAATCTTGCCTAGTATTTTTCCAGTTTTTAAATGTTGGTAAAATGTATAATTTTACTTGTTGGTTGGACACAGGCAGCAGATAAGACATACATAGAGGTAATTCTATAACTGTTACATAGCAGTGGCAGTGATTCGACTAAACCTTCATTTAACAAAATAAAATAAACTAAGTATTTATTCATTTATTTTTATTAAACCGCCAGAAAAATGCTTTCCTTGTGGGTAAATTATCTCTGTATTTTGGATGGAATTTTCCATGTTGATGACATATGTAGAAGTATTCTGTTTTTTTGTGCTATTCTCATCAACTTTCCGCAGACTGCCATTTAACTGATGTAAAACTGATAAATATTTACGAGATGTACTAGAACACCAAACCAAGCCATGATTAGAAAACCATGAAAACCTGGCATATGGACTTTAACTGCTAATAATAAAAAGAACTAAAATATAATGTCCACAATGGTTGGGTAGCTAGCACTCCTTTCTGTGTTGAGTTGTATGTATGTTTCTTCCTGTGTCAGAGTGGGTTTCCAACACTCCAGTTTTCCCCATTGACACTAAAAACTTGAACAATAGGTAAAATCCATGGATCTATTAAAGTAACTGATTTGGGTATTGCTATCCTAGAGTTATCTTGAGTTGGATTATTGGCCACTCATTGTGCAGGAGGGATTTTTTATTGTAGTAACAGAAAGGATTTTTCCTATAGAGTGCAATGTAATCAGAAACTGCTTGTATTCGGCTCACAGGGGATCTACGGCTTTCACAGAGGTTGAATTTTGTGGCAGCTCGAAATTCGTCTATTGTCTAGCTTCGGCTCCACTCAATGTCCACTCTAGTTAAACTAGTTAAACTCAAGCGCTGATTGATTAGAGCAGTCATGTGGTACAACATGCATGTGAGCAATGTGAATGAGCCATAGGTTCAAAACATGGTTCAGAAACACCCTGGAAGCATTATAAACATTATAATTTATAATTTCTTTATTATTCCCTTCCCTCCTCTGTGGCCACTCCGCTCGCTCTTGTTGCTCAACTGTGAATGGTCAATGGGCAGGGCAGGACTGGATGTATCTAGTCACTAAAGGCTAAACTCGCGACATGCGTCGTATAACATTTGTTTCAATCCCCAGCCCTAATCCAGATAAGGCAATGCATGACTGATAAAATAATATACATGCAGACATTACTTTTTAACTTCTAAACCATGAGTTCAAGTACTCAAGACCAGTGGCAATCCAAGTAATTAATATCAATATGTGCAATGGAGTAATTTCTGAGAGCTCAAAGACGACCAACTTCTAAACAGGAAAAATACAACTCCAGGTATGTTTTTGATTATGGAACAACATAACATAACATTCTTAAAAGCGCCAGGCTTTCAACTATATCTTTCATTCACAATTATTAGGCCAGCGGTTGCCTTTAAAGTCTAGATGACAGTTACAGCTTAACAAGATAATTTCATTACATTAGAGAAAGGTTCATTTAGAGCCCATTTAGAGACATGCACAGAATCTTAACTTTTGATCAAGACAGTTGCATTCTTACTAAGGCAAAGAAACCAGCTAACCCAAGACTCGACACCAGTGCACAAATAAAGAAGTGCAAAAACAGTGCCATTAAAAAAAATAGTTTGTCTAAAAGTGTTTTCAAAAGCAAAATCTTTTTTCATTTAATCCCTTCTTGAGCAAATGCCCTCAACTATAGGGTCATTAATAATGTTCAAAAGATAGTATAAAAACATTTTCTTCAAATGTTCTATGCACTATTCAGGCATGTTTTTGTACAGTCTTTAGCGTCAGTGGAAGTCCACAGGGAAATCTACGTAGCTTGAGTATACATTTGTCTGCATGTCTTGCGTGGGTCGTGGTGTTGTGAGAGCATAGGAGAGCTGCTCATGTGTGCAGACAGATAATACTGCTCTGATCCACACAGCTTATATGGAGAAGAAGCCTCAGTGGAAAATCATTATGTAACAAACACAAAGCAATGACAGGCAGGAGGAAGTTCAAATGGACTTTTTAATGATGGAGCAATGCATTTCCTATTTGTTTTTCCTACCTGCTGTCACATATCTATCACTGTCTACCAGCTTTGCCTTACACTTAAAAATTGTTGGAATTGAATATATTTATAATTCGACAAACTTGCTGATTTAGTAGATATTCTAAATTCTTGTACAACAAGATATAATTTCTTACTGTAAATGGAATATGCTTTTTTGTCTTTTTTTCTTGGGATCCATAATATACACCTCCAATATTTTATAAAGATGTGACTTCAGGGAAACACTTGGTCCAAACAAATATAGCTGCTTATGAGGAAAAAGAAAGGAACAAATATTGCAGAGACTTAAAAACATTGCTTATATCTGCAAAACAAATGAGCAAAGCACTAAACTCTGTTAATCTGAGGTGAGAGAATTTTTATTTTGTTAAATATGACACAAGACCAAAGAGCTCCTTCTTTTCCCATCTGTCACTCAAACAAATCTGACTGCATGGTTGTGCAAAGACACAGTGGAGAACGTGGATAACCCTCTGTATAAAAATACAGAGGGATATCAGTTTGGACTTGCTAGGCAATAAAATGTGCTATATTTAATATACACTTAACTGCTGTTGCAGTGCCCCACAATGCTAATATTAAAAAGCATTGTATACTACACGAGCAGTTTTGCTCCAAGTTTTAAGGGGCAGAAAGAGTACCATCATTGAGATAATCATTATACTGTATTTGCAACTGAATGGAGCAATAGTTAAGATCACAATCACTTTTATATTAATTGCACAGTCCTACCTGTCGAGCCATATGTATAAATAGACTCTCCTCCCCCACCACTTCACTTCACTACCCCACTGCTGAAGCAGAACATTCAGCCTCTTTAGCCTCTCTATCTCCTCCTCTTTACTAGTGTCTAGTCACATGGGGAGACATTTTCTGTAACAAATCTGTCATACTCTTCCTCACTCACCTTACTCATTTGACATGACAGATTAGAAATGTGAAAATCATCTGAAAACACACTGTACATGATATATAACGCTGCAGGGGAAACACATTGTAATGAAAGACCTAAGTTATAATGTTAATATAGAAGAGATCATAGCAGAGGAGGAAATGAAATCTGTCCTGGTCTAAACTCCCACACTCCGCAGTTCTGACCGGAAATACCAACACACACACACACACACTTTGGGTTTTCATTCTTCTTGAGGACGTTAGCTTACGTTTATTTCCTGGAAAGCGATGCCAACCTTAATCATTGTTACTACTTGTCTAACCTTGACCTAAACCGTAACCCTAACCTATTTTAATCCATATCTGAACTTTAAACCAATTGTTGATCTAAAAACAATGGAGGCAGGTGGAGGGTGTACAAAGATTTTAGCTTCCACAAGGTGTGAAAGGAACTATATGTAAGATCTCGATTTTAAATCCCAAAAACATGACCTGTGTCCAGTTAAGAGGTAAACATGTTCAAATCCAATATAGCTTTTATCGATAATTGTAATGCCGTTTTATTCTTAAACATAAAAGGATTCTCTCTGATCTGAATCCTCACTACCTATATATATATATATATATATATATATATATATATATATATATATATATATATATATATATATATATATATATATATATATATATATACATACATATATATACACATATATATATATATATATATACACACACACACACACATATATACACATATACACACACATATATACATATACATAAATATATACATAAACATATATACACATATATATACATATATACACATATACATACATACATACATATACACACATATACATACATATATACACATATACATATATACACACACATATATACATACACACACACATATATATATATATATATGCATATATACACACAAACATAATATATAATATATATATATATATATATATATATATATATATATATATATAATATATATATTATGTACAAAATATATATATATATATATATATATCAGTGGTGGACCGTCAGGGCCTGCAAGGCCTTCTCTGCTGGCCTAAAAACATATCTGAATCAAAGACTGATGTTAATTATATTTTGTCCATGAATACTTATTAAATCATTTCAAATTGTCTGTCAGCTTCCTTTCATTGCTTTTCCCCTGGTTGCGCTGCTTCCAGATGTGTGTTTTCATATTTAAGCGTTTAACCAATCACATTTCAGCGATTATTTGTTGCCAGGGTCAGAAATCTACCTGGAGGCCTTCATAATCAGTTCTGCGGGCCCTGTAGCACAAAAAAAGTGTCGGTAAAACTGTTACTTTAACCAATCAGATTTGGAGTTGGCGACACCGAGGCCTTCTAGCAGGCGTACGGAAACGTCAGCGTTTTCACAGCCTATGATTGGACAGTGAGAGAGTGTACTAGCCAGAGCGAGCAAACCGCGGCCGTGTCTCAATTCATCAAAAAATCACTAAAGTGCCCTTAAATACGCCGGTTGAACGGCGTATTTAAGTCGGGGGGGAACTTCGACCTGCTCTTCGAACAGCACATTGACCTGTGCATGTGGCGAATTGGGACACGGGGCATCTGCATCATGTCTGGATGATTCTGAGTTTTGTTTTTTGCTTCACACATTTAATGGCATTTTTGAGCATTCAGACGTGCTCTTTTCAATACTACAGGACAAAAAACTGGATGTACAGTTTTGTCTGGCAAGGGTAAAGGAGTTTTGTGACACAGTTGAACGAGAGAGGAGCCGATACGAGGAAATCTACGAGGCCACTGAACGCAGCGCGGGCTCGGAGCGCACGAAGAGGTCAACCGCAAGATCCTCGCGGACAGACAGGGCAGGGCAGGCTCGACTTTCAGCATTAGCTTCGATGGCGATAGAAAAGGACTTCTTGATGGAACTGAAACGCACGGATAATCTGTACGACAGAGTAATTGAAATCTTCTTGAGGAAAGAAAGGGGGATGGATTTTGTGTACAAATAAAACGGATTTTTGGTGAGTAAAATTCGGCTATATTCCTAAATAATATTGCAATTTTATGAGGTTATTATTGATGCTTTTTTTGTGTGTGTCCTAAAAGTTTTATGGCCATAAAATAGTTATTGAGGGTTGGATTGATTCAGACGGAGGACTACTGAAGGCCTAGGTGGAAATACACGGCCCGCCACTGATATATATACATATATATATACACACACAGCAAGCTACCTATCTTTGTCAGGACACTCAGTTTTGTGACATATAATTCAGTAAAATCCACTGATGCTGTCTGTATTTGAGTTCATTTTAGGAAAAGTGAAATCGTACAAAATAAGTAGCGGATGATACCTGTGAGCTCCACAGTCATGGTGACCCTGCTCCCGTCCATCACCTTCAGGTCAGACAGACAGGTCACAAAGCGAGGAGCTTCACCCACTGCTCTGGACTCTGTCACCTTTGACCTCTGACCCTCACACCGACCTAGAACACAGAAATATAGGCAAGACATTTTATCATCTTGTCTAAGGTGATTTAACCATTAATTTATCTGTGTTTAAATAAAAATGTATTCTACTTATTTAGCACTTTTTGAACACCCAAAGATGCTCTACGTTGCATGATTCATTCAGTATCCACCAGGTGATGTTGAGCTACTTATGATGTAGCCGCAGCTGCCCTGGTGTAGACTGACTGAAGTGAGGTTTATCATTATCATTATTTGTTTTTGTTTTTTTTTTATTATTATTTGGCAGTTAATTCTTCTTTCGAAGGCTAGTTCCCATGCAATGTTTATTAAAAGAAAATCTAGCTACAGTGGCAGAATTGCTCAGAAAAATGTCAAGGATATATTTGCCAAAAACTGTTGAGGTTGGATTCGTCGCTCAAGTAGATTTCCCGGGACCACCCTAAACTGGAGCACTTGTGTACGTCAGAATTCGTGCTAACAGTGAACGCAGCGTCAGCTCTGTGTCAGTCTCAACCCAGGCTTTATAAGGACCGCAGATCTGCTCCAGAGCAGGAAATCCCCCACAGGAGATTCCCACAGACAGACCCACTCGAACCCAAACAGCCACGTCCAGATGTCCAGAAAAATACTGAAGTAATATGCACAGAAAAATTTGACTTTATTCTGGATTTTAGTATTGGTATTTCACATCAAATAAATATAATAAAAATAAATAAAATACGTACTATGTGTATGGGAAAGACTTTGTATTCTTTTTTTTTTTTTTTTTTCCGAACCGATAATGTTATGGTGGCACATCATCTACATAATTCTATGGAAATTGAAAGTTAAAACCATATTTCCAAACAATATCCACGGAGATTTATGCCATACTGTGGAATGGTATAAACAAGGGAACAACATTTTTCTGAAAACAAGCAGGAGGAGGCCCCCCTTCTGGCCAAATAAGAGTAATAAGTTTGTGGAGACAAATAAGTACAATTTTTGAGGACAAATGGAGCTGGCATAAATTCAGCCTGGAAGACCTAACTGTGCACCCGTCTACTTCATTACTTCTCCCGAATTTACCTGCTCCTCAGCCTTCATCACCTCCTCCTATTACTGCGCCCCGCTGCTTGCCGCACCTCTTCTTTGTCCAATTAGTGCCCAGTCTGCCCAATCTAAACCCCAATCGCAGACACACAGCCACTTCAGTTTGTTCCAGTCAGCCTCACCTCCAGTCAGCCTCACCTCCAGTGTCCAGACCCAGGGAGTAAGACATCTCCTGAACATCATCTAACTTGTCCCTCATCGCAGTGTCTTCTGCTGGGTCTGAGCGTCAAAGAGAACTCATTCAATAAAGCCTGCTAATACTTTTCGTTTGTTTCTTTCTCAATCTTTCCAGACTGAAGTGTTTTTTCTATGTTCCACGCAAATACAAATATAAAAAAAATGCTTTTATTTTAGTCTGTTTTTGTAATTATTCTGTATATATATATGAAAAAAAAAATAAAAAAAATTAGACATCATCAACTGATTTATGGACTAATTGACTAAAGGCCTACAGCCCTACAACGTTACATTTTAATACAGTCCCCTCTCTAGCCACCATCACATGACCAGATTCTTTCCCAGGACGATGTGAGCACTCATTGGCTAATCTCCTCGGTGAGTGACAACTTCCTGTAGTAAAATCTTGATTAGTCTGAATCAGAGACCAGTGGAGAGCAGAGAAAGAGACAGTCTCACATACACAGCTAAATAAGGCACAATTCACATCAGTAGCCTCTAAAGGACTTACAAAAATATAAAAGCATGTTTTGTTTTGTTTTTACAACATCACAAGCCTGACTCTTATTTAATTCCAAAATACGGTTTTAACTTTTTCCATGGAAGAATGACGTGGCACCTCCCGAAAGTTACATTACGTTGCTTAATAATAATATAATTGTGACCATTTTAGAAGATTAAAATATGTCTTTTCATTCCGGTTCAATCTATACTCCAAAACTGCAAACTATGCATTAAACAATGAAGACAATACAAGGCAATACTGACATTTAAGACAAAAATACTCATCTCCACCCATGGCTATTACATTAAAATGATCATGTTAGCTCGTTTGGTGTTGTTTGCCCTAGGACAGGTTACCCCCGAGTGTTGTTTACCCTAGGATAGGTTAACCTCGGGTGTTGTTTGCTGTATGACAGACAAGCAGTACCACACCACTTTGCTGCACATGTTGCCCTCACAGCATTGAAGGATGAGTCAAATGCAGAGGACATTTTTTCAATAACAATCAAATCTACCTTTCCTTTAACTTAATTTTACAAGTGGATCTAAATTGTCCTACTAGGGCTCATTGATTGTGACAAAACTGTAAGATTAGAAATGTGAATTTTGAATGTGAATCATGTTTATCTGTGTCACCAGATACAAGGTAAACATGTTCAAATCAAATATAGCTTTTACTGATAAACACTGCAATGTTGATTTTTATCCATGATTACAAAAACAATGAGCATGCTTATCAAGTTGTTTATGTTATAATGTGGTGTTTTGGTTCTCAAGAAGATTTATCCAATCAGAAAGCAGAATAGGCCTCAAATGAGTCTCTCATTTGGGTTGCTAGTTTCAATGCTGAAATACACCGCCTGATGAATTTCAGCATTAATCATTAATCAGTGTATGTTATGGTTGTTTCCCCTTCTCATTTACCCTCTCAAAGTTGTATTTGGAGCGATTTGTGAATGTTTGATCAATCTTTAATCACTCATTTTCAAGACACCGTATTGCGTCAATCCTCGTTTTCACTGCCGCCAGCATTTGATTAGCACTCTGTACTTACCCTGTTGTCCAATTTTATTCTTAATCAGTGTTAGATAGGATTCAGCAGTGTTGTGGAGTCATTTGGGCACAAATTAAAAACAATTTGCTACTCTCTAGCCTGATGTGCAGCTATCCATCAGAGGTGCCAACAACTTCACGACTCTTTGTTGTGATGAAGTTTATGCCGACGTAAGCTCCACTTGGACACTGCAGTTTTCTGACATGGAAGTGCTAGAAAGCTGACTTGTTTCATTTAGTATACTGCTTTTAGTTGAATGTTGAAAATTGCGATATAACATGTGCACATTATAACGTAACGTAACATAGGTGTCGTAGATTATAAACTATATAGCATGCTTAAGCACAATATGTCTTCTTTGAGGTTTGAAGGTTCAGTTTTCTTTTAATGGTAACAATTCAGTCACATGCAGTTCCTTTAACCCATAGAGAAAGCATAGATGTATTTTTTAGATAATATTTTCTAACACTATGTAGATTTGAAAAGTGGTTTTGCTCCTGTTTTTGGGGGGCTGAAAGCGTCCCTATGTCTGAACAAAAGCCAAAAGATAAGTATTTTCAATTCTACAATTCAAATGATTGCAGAGCCCTATATCTAGCTATAGTTTTTTTTCTACTTTTTCTCGTAAAACCTCCCTATTCAATAAAGCAGTTTTCTTTTTTCATCACCACATACTTAAAGTGAAGTTGAAACCATCACTTATGTCCTGTATATAATTTGTAACCAAGTGCATTCTGGTTCATTGTGTGTGTGTGTGTGTGTGTGTGTGTCTGCGTGTGTGTGTGAGAGTGTGAGTGTGTGCGTTTCTGCATGTGTGTGTGTGTGTGAGAGTGTCTGCGTGTATGTGTGTATGTGTGTGTTCAGTGCAGACAGTTCAGTGAGTGAGTACTGATCCTGACCTTATAAGGAGTCCCCATTTCCTTTTTGCATCCTCTCTCCCTCTAATCCCTGTTTCTCTTTTTCTCTCTCGTTTCTTGCTCAATATCTTTTTTCTCTCCTCTCCACCTTTCCCGTCTCCTAGTCCCCCATTTTCTCCTCTCCCTCTCTCTCCTCTTTATCTTCCTTATGTACTCCCTCTTTCACCATCTTCCCTCTTCTCCCTCACTTTTTTTTCCATCTATCCCTTCTTTCTCCCCCTCTAGCGTCTCTATCCCACTTCTCTCCTCCCTCTCTTCTTTCTCTCCACTCTATACTTCTCTTTAACCACCTCTCCATCTTTTTGCCTCCCTCCTCCTTTCACTCCCTCACCTTTAGCTTCCTCCCTCTCTCTCCCTTTACTTCTTTACTTTAGCCTTCCCTTTCTCCCCTTTTCCTCTCTCCTTTCTACCTCCTTCTGTCCTCCCTCTCTCTACCTCTACTTCATCTCTTCTATCTACCCTTTTTCGTCTTTCCCTTTCTATCTCTGTGCCGCTCTTCCTCACTCTCCCTTCCCCTACTCTTCTCTCTATCCCATTTTTATCCGATTTCTCTCTCTCAATCTTCTCTCCTCCATCATCTCTATCCATCTCTTTCTCTCCTTCCTTTCTCAACGGCCTTTCCTCTATCCCTCTTTTTGTCTTTACCCCATTTCCTCCTCTCTCCCCTCCCTCTCTCTTCCCTTCCTCCCCTCTCTCTCCTCCCTCTTGCCCCCTCCTCCTCTCTCTCCTCCTCCTGTCTCTCCGACTGCTATCCCCTACTATTTTGTCCTTCCTCTCTCCTCGCCTCCCCTCCCTCTCCCCCTCATCCCCTTCTTCCTCTCTCCCTCTTTCTCTCCTTCCTCTTCCCTCTTTCTCTCTCCCTCTCTCCCTCCCCCTCTCCCCCTCTCCCCTGTCCGTGCTCACGTGCCTGTATGTCTGCATGTTCTCTGTACATGTGTGCTGCTCTGGGGTCTGCTCTGTGTACATGCTCTGTGTACATTTCAGACATACCAGAGGAGAGCCGCTGCTTTTGTCACAGAGCGGAGAACACACAGACACTAACAGTAACGGGAACCAACTGTTATGTCCAATATGTGACGCTTTCATTCACTAAAAATAACAATATAATGATTTCTAGACTCTCCAGACAGGCTAGAGGCATTTTACAATGCGATGCATTCAAACTTAAAGGGCCAATATTATGCTATTTTCTGATCTTTATTATAATCTTGTTTCTTCATCACAAACATAACTGGAGTTGTGTTTTGTTTCATTCACACATGTTTGACACACAAACCCTGCATACTTAGGCTGAGTTTTTCTCTCAAACAGAAAATACTCGCGCTTTATCTACTTCCGGAGCTGAGTTGTTCAGAGGCGACACTGAGGATGAAGAATTCAATGGATTTAGTGATTTGGAGTGACATCAAGAGTAAACTTGTTAGCTTGCTTATGCTTTAGTTATATGATTAACTGTTAATACCTTACGTTAAAATACCAGACATGTATTCAGTCGCCGTCTATGCTTCATGTAGCTGAATAAATATAAATGTGTTACATTAGCGTGCTGTACTGCTATTCAGCCTGTTGTTCTCTATTTTATTATTATTATAACTTGCCTTTAAAGATAAAATGTCTGTTCTTGGTCTCGGATTTTTAAAAATAAATTTCACCAAAAAATGCAACTTATAGTCCAGTGTAACTTATATATGTTTTTTTCTTCATTATTATGGATTTTTTCACTGATGCGATTTATACCCCAGAGCGACGTATAGTCTGTAAAATGTTTCTGAGGAAGTAACAGCATTATAACACAGCTGAAACACCTTAAAAGGTGAACTATGTAACATTTCTAGTGCAAAGATCACCACATGCTAGTCTTGATGGAGGTGTTATTGCTTTGCTCCATGTAGACAATCATCAGATCACATATATCATCATATTATATGCCATGTCTGTGGAGAGGTGAGAATGCATGTTTTTAAATGTATTATTGAATTGAAGAAATGATTGCATGATATAATATATATACGTTTGATGCAATACTGTAGAACATTCCAGACAAAGCAAAAGCATGTAGACAAGCAGATAGCAAGTCCTCCACTATAAAAATTATTCTGAACTTTTTTTTTTTCTTTTTCAAATTTAGAGCAGATTTTGTGTGCATCAAAAGTGTTTTTTTCTCTCAAATTTTGCTTCGGATTTGTGATTTTAGTTATTTAGAACAAAAATACGGTACACACTTTAAACACATCCAGAAGCAAACTGACACATGAACTGCTTAACTAATACAAGAATCCAGCACATTTTAAAATACGTTTGTAGAAGTCTAAACTATATGGTTAGCAGGATTCAAAAAGAATAAGGCCATATTGAGACTACAAAGAATATTTTTGATTAATCACTCTATTTGACCCAATAGTCTACCAGAACCAGAATAAGTATGTATAAATCATAATTTGTCCAGGTTACTCAAATCTAAATTCTTATTTAAACAATTTTACCTAATTGCTTTTGTATGTCTAAAAACAGGTTTGCTATTTCTCGACCCAAGAAGGGCATTGCAGAGGGAAGCCTTCTATGTGCGTGTGTGGGTGTGTACATGTCTCTGTGTGTGTGCGTGTACATGTGTGTGTGGTGTGCGAAGCGGCGTGTTTTGTCTTTATATGGTTCCGGGCCTGTATTTGTTTAACACTGTGAGCCCCTCTCTGCTTTTTACTGCTGCTATTTTAGTTGTGTTGATTCCTCAGTACTCCCCTCTGCGCAAAAGTGCTGCTCGGTTTAATGACTGTCCAATGCCAATCAAATACAGGATCATTTAGGTTTAGTGTTAACATGAGAACTTAAAGGAACTGTATAGTGCCTCAGCGCTTACTGATTTAAACACACTGAGGCTGAACCTGTGTTGCCAGTGACTTAGGCTGCAGTTAGAGATACCACAATTCACTGACTGAGTTACAGAGGCTGCACTAGCACTGATTCATGATTGGCTGCAGGTGCTGGGGTTTAGGTACTGATCATTCAGATCAAAGAGAGTCCTTTTAGGTTTAAACCAACTGTATTTCAGCATTGAAACCGACACCAGAAAGAGGCCCACGCGACTCCAAAACAAAAAAACCTGTCTGCAACAGTCAGCCAATCACAGCCTGTGTCATATGCCTCTCAAGTAATTCATCGACCATAATGCATTCCCTTCCCTTCCTTCATCACATGATAATCTGCATGTGTAACGATTCTGCACCCCACCTCCTCCGCAGCAGCACAATCATCAGCCTCCTCAGCCTCTCCATTTCCTCTTCACCATTTACCACAAATCAATATTTCCTTTCAAAATATGATATATGTGATGTCTCTATCTGCCCGAGTCTGACAATCAAATTCACCCATTTATCTAAGCTCATGTTTCTATTGTCACAGCAAATATCTGATCTCTCCAAATTGGATAGATGGATGGATGTCTCATTCTACTCTCCAGCCCCTGCTGTATCTGTGTGTGTCAGTAGCTCTATCCTCAGCCAATAGGAAAGATTTTTACAGTCAAAAACAACACATGTCGCCCATTCATCTCATTACCATCAGCAGTTTATTTTTATATTTTCCCCGAAAAGCTTGAAAATGCAATTACACTATGGGGGTAACAATATGTATTGTGACTGTAGTCAGCAGGACGTGTCCAGTTACATTGTATTTGATATCAATGGTATGTTTCCTTTGTGTACAATTTCAAAAAGTAAATTCAAATAAGATAATAATAAGAGTTTTATTAAATTGATTTTTGGTTTCCGACAATGTAATTAAAACAATATATCTCCCTCATATTTTAAATACACTGCACATGTACATTTTTGGCTCTGCTGCCACCTGCTGGTAACTATAACTACACTACATCTCTTTCTTATTTGGTTCTTACTACGACTACAAAAGGTCCACTAGAGGTTACTAATAGTGCACAGCTAAAAACTCTGTCAGCCCAGTGACTATTTTATTTATTTATTTATTCATTCTGAAGGGTCTCATATCAAATGTCAGTGGAGACTAGAAAGTAAACTAAAATGTCTTGGCATGATTTAATGGTCATAGGACATGTTTTCAGGCTTATGCAATTATTACTTTAGGGGGACATTGTGTGTAATAAATATTTACCATAGTTTTACCCTTTAAGTTGAGAAACTAACAATCTATTGCCTGAGATTCAGAATCTAGACTTCTCCACTAATAAAACATCTATTGATTTTATTTGTAAATCATAGGTGACCAATGAGGTCCTTCGTTTCACAAATAAGCCAATTTGAATGTACGATCAAGTTTGACCAGACTTGAGACACAATGGGGGACACGGGGACCAGACTGATATCAATCTGTATAAAAAATACAGGGATGTCAGCCTGGATTTGCCAGGCAAAACGATTTATGTCATCGATACTCAAAATTCCATTCAAACTGCAGGAACAATTTACATTCAAGAAGCAATTGTCTGGCAGTTTAAACATTAATTTAACAAAATAAAGGTGCAGAAATAAATTTTTTCTTTGTAAAATAATAACTATTGTTAAATTAGACAAACTTTGACTTTTGTACGGTTGCTAGGTAGCAGTTAAAGAATTACCTCTACATATGTCACATCTACTGCCCATGTCCAAGCAGGAAGAAAAAATATAAACTTTACCAAAATTATTGAAATAGGGGAAAAAAGGTCATTTATAATAAAATACCCTTATAATAATTACATATTAATGAAAAGTGTAGTTTAGTCTATTATATTCAAACTTTATGCTTTAATTTACTTTCTAAAACTTTAGAACGTGAAAGACAACCCATCAGACACTGCACAGACTTACTGTTGACTTGAAGGGTCCATGTTGCTGAGGCGACGATGGCTCCTCCCCCTGTGGTCAGTTGACACCTGTAGGTCCCCTGGTGCTTGGCTCTGACTCTGTCTATGGTGAGGGTCAGTCTGAGGCTATCCTGTCTCTGCTCCACCCCAGCACCCAACCCAAAGGGGGCGCCATCCTTCAGCCAAGTCACCATGGTAAAAGAAGCTGCAGATACTGACAAAACAATATGTTACTTTTAACAATTTTTATTTCATTATTTTTTGGCAGATTTTTCTAGCCACATTTTTTTACAGTATTTTTTTTTTTTTTTAAATAAGCATCTTTTTTTATTTATATGAATGGAAATCACTTCATTGTTTTGCCACAGTATTAACCCATTTTGTGATCTTATAAAGAAGTCATTTTTTTTATATTTCCCAACTCTAGTTTACATTCCTGCACTGTCCCAATCAAATAAATACATAAATAATGATTTAAAAATAGTATGATATGTATTGCAATGTTTTGGGAAGGCTCTTAGAATTAAAATGTTAATAATATAATTAACATGTTTAAGTCTTTAGTCATTAAATTAGATAAAAATCAGGAAACACTTTATAACAATGAATGGTGAACTAAATGTAAAACTAGCAATGTGAATTCAAAATAAAAAAAATGGTCTATCCAGTATGTTTATTGACTCACAAAACTGTTAGAAAATGCTTCACTTAGTCATTTTTTCCTAATTAAATTTCCTGACAACGTTGACAAGCACTTTTCATATTAATAATCACATATTTCATTGTTACCTTGGCAGGTGAAGGAGACCTGTGCCCCCTCTGTGGCCTCCTGGTCCAGAGGAACTGCCTCAAAACGTAGGTCGGGCCCTGACAGAGTTTTTCGCACACTTCTGAAACAGTATATGTAAATGTAATCAGCAAACCTTTAACAACTAAAGCCAGATTAAAGACCAGCAAGTGAGTGGCGCCATCTGTTGGACAAAAATCCATATTAATTAGAATACTTTTAATATAATTTTATAAAGCAAAATCATTCATGTTATTTGTATATGCACACATATACACACACACAACAAAATCTGCAGTTTGACAATTCCAATTTTGACTTGCTTCCACCTCAAATTAACATATTATATCTCACTTAAATTACACTGCAGTAGTCCTCTTTTACTTTCATGTAAACCTCTACCAACACATTCTTCTTGCAATTGCCTGTACCTGTTATTGTCTGAGCCACTGGTCGATACTTCAAGTGGTGTTGAAGGAAGATTCGCTGCTGACTGGACCTATGCATTGAAAACTTGTATAAGAATTCTTTGAAAAGCAGGTCTTACTTTTCTCCACCTCTCTGATCTCACCTTTATTGGAGCTGCAGTTCTCCTGGGGGCCACAGGCGGTAGCTGTACAGCAGGTCTGGTTCTGGAGGTGCTCTGTGGAGGGTCTTCTTTAATCACTGTGGGCTGTTCTGTGAGTGAGTTAGATATACTCATGCTGATACGGTCTTTCATATTAGGTTGGTGCACAGTCCTACAAGACAAGACAAATATTGCTGGATTTCAGATGACATCACAATGTTCTACTGGCCAATAATAAAGGGGGGCAGACAGGGGGCAGCTAAATTTAATATTGTTGCAGATTTTTGTTGTAATACAGTGAGGTCCATTCTTCAATCCAGTCACTAATAGATTCATTTCTACAATAATTTCTTTTTATTGTATATATTCATAAAAATATAAATGTTTTTACAATCATAATAAAAGATTGGGGTACAGTACAGTGCAAAGTAGGTTAAGTGTTTGCCCACCAACTGAAGGGTCATCAGTTCAAATTATGATCAAGAATGTTACTGTGAATATGGCTGGATGTGACAGGACGAATATTCAGTTCCAAAAGCTGCCAAGAAATTGTGCAAGTGGTTTGTTGTAGCAAAAATAAATAGTAAAACAAATGATTAAAAAAAAAAAAGAAAAACTTACTTTGTAAATTCACCAGGAGAAGCTGTAAAAACAATAGCTGTTACCTTAAAATACTAATAATAATCATAACTTGATAACAACACACGTGATTGGTGGCTCACCCTGGATGCTGAGCTCAGCTGTTGCTGTGGCAGCCCCAGCATTGTTACTGACTATACAGGTGTAGCTCCCCCCATCCTCTACGCACACATCCTTTATCTCCAGGAAGTGAAGACCAGAACGCTCATACATGGACACCCTCCCACCAGCCTCAAGCTCCACCTCCCCCTAACAAACAAAACAATTTAGTGATTATTTATACAACTATGTCTCTAAACACAAAACAAGCTGATTATGTTGAAGTTGGAAACATTATTTTTTTGGCAATTTAGAGGTGGACTATGTAAGTTTTTTTGGCTAAGAGTCCTCCACCTGCTTGTTTTCATGTTATGCTTCTGACTAGAATTTTCCACAATATGGCATAAAAGTCTATGGCCCCATGGAGCCAGTGGCCAGGGCAAAAATGGCCTTGTGTCCTTGCGCTTCTTCGCTGTTAAGAGGCGGGCTTCTGCATTCTGGATCATCTGTACACGGCTGAGCTGGGTCTGGTTTATGCCTACAGACAGAAACCTGCAGTAGTCAAACCGCAATGTCACAAAAACATGGATGGTCTGTTCAGGTTGTACAAAATTAATGAAATCACTGAGTTAAAAGTACGGCTGTTTGATTATGGCAAAAAAATATTATTACAATTATTTAGCTCATGATTACTTCTAACTACTTCCTTCTATATTGTCAAAATTAAGCTGAAGAGGAAATGTAGACCTAATATATTTAATTAGTAGAGTCTTGTGACCCTTTCATTTAAAAGCTTGTAAATAAGAATAGGGACTTTACTTGTAGTTTTGAGAGGCAGAACTGGGCAGCACTTATTCTGAACATAAAGTTATCAACTATATTTTGGATTACCTCATTTTGGTAATTTAATTTAATCAAATGTACAATCATGATTTCAGTTATTACTCATTTGATTAACTGCACAACCCAAGTGAAAATAAAACAAACAAATAAAAAAAATCATAAACTCCTCTCACCCGCTGCCATGAGATCTGTGGCTGTGGACGTCCTGTGGTTTTGGCTGAAAACTTCACAGTTTGTCCTGCTTTGGCACAGACACGGCTGGGTTTGGTGATGAAGCGTGGTGCGCTCTCTCCCCAAATACTGGCTCTGTTCTGCACCGCTGGGACCGCTGAGCGGCACCTGTAACCACAGAGCAGGGAACTCATTTAGCTGTGCATGTGGAATGTTCTGTTCATTTGCACATCTGTGACACCACTTTGGACATTAAGCCTCATAAATCAGATATGTCATGATAAGAACTAAATAGATATTACATACAGAGGTGAAATATAGAGAGTGACTGGACCAAATACCAAATTCTTGTATAGACAGTAATGGCTTAGGGGTTAGAGCACTCTGAAGGTTGGAGGATCGATTCCTGCGTGGAAGTTTTGTTGTTGTGTCCTTAGACAAGACAATTAACCCCAGGATAAATACTGAAATGTCTTAACTTCTTCTACTACTTTCGCTCTACTATTTCTTTAGTGTAGTGGGATTTTTTTGGTCATTTTCCCTGCAATATGATATGATTTGAGCTGTGAAGGTTAAATTATGAAGTAAAAGTATGCAAACTAATTACTGTGTCATATTCTGCTATTAATTTATACAGCTCAACACTATTTAACAATATTATACATTTAGAATACTTATTTGTGAATAATTCTGCTTTATGGTTTTGTTTCAATATTGCACTTCAAAACTTGTTATTGTGACAGGCCTACCAGCACCAAGTGTTAAGTGAATTAATCATGACAACAATGCAGTAGTGCATTTAGAGGTTCAAAACCAAGCTTGTAAAGTGCAATAAAAGTGTAAGGCATTATTATTAGATACTCATTTGCTCATAATAAACAAAATTTCGGCAAACTGATAAGAGCAGTTATGATTAAAATTTCTAAGCAATTTTCTTGCCCAGTTGCTACCGGGCCACACAAAAAAAGTAAATAATTTATCAGTGACCGCATCTTGTCCGACGTTCGCCCGTCTCTCATGACACATAATAAGCTTGTCTGTAGATATATCTTGTCCTCCGCGATGACGTATCACGAATAACACGTCAGACATGTCACCCAAACATAGACCCACAAGCTTGTGAAAATGAGCCAAAACAAAAGTCTTTGGAGAGCTTTTTTGCAAGAGGAAAAGGCCAAACTGAGGAGCCAGAAGAGGAGCTTACGACCTCCAAGAAAAAGAAAGATCAATTTAACAGACAACACCCGGAGTCCTACTTAAAATAAGAGTTTGTCGCTACAGGTGAGTCTCACGCAGCAAGTCCGCTCTATGTGTGCAGGGAAAAGCAAACGAGTCAATGAAACCTTCAAAACTGCTTTGGCACATGGAGACTAAGCACCCTGGATTAAAAGTTTAAAGTTAAGTTTTTTAAAAGAAACAAAAGTGAACAAGAAGGAAAGAAGAAACAAGAGCAGGTCTCCCACTGATTCAGCGGTGTAGTGAGTTGTATTTTTACTGTGACCCCCGGATCACAGTAAAATGGTCAAGCGTTGACCGGTCCGCGGTGATAAAAAGGTTGGGGACCACTGCCTTACATCATCAGAGGTATAATACTCCCTACAACAGAAGCATAGCCAGACTGGACTGCACTAGACCAGAATGGAAAACATTATCATAATGTCTTGAGGGGGTCATGTCTCCAGGTGCTGGGTCCTCAACTGACAGTGATGGGATGAATACTTTGAAACTGTATGTAGTTACAGACTACTGAATACTTGCATTAAAATGTATTTGAATTCCAATACATGGCCCAACCAGACTACTGTATTCTGAATACTTGGAATAATTTTAAATCAAGATATATTAAAATTATATGGTAAAGACGCAGCACAGGATTAAAAAATAATAATTAAGAGCTGTGTTTTATATTTTTCTCACTAGTTTGCAGCCTAAAAGTGTGATCATGTGCTGCTATGTATTCCTTGAATTTTGTCTCGTGATACTTCAATTTGTTCTACAACTATACAATTATTACTTCTCTCTGAAACACAAGAAATATATTTTACATAATCAAATAATAATACCTACTTAGTAGGAATGTTTTTGTAAAGTAATGAAAATCAGTGCCAGTCGTACCATTCACCGATCCATCTTCAGCACACCACAGTGTAGAGTTAAGCTTCTTCAGAGAAATAAAGCTGTAGTATTGTCACAATGCTACAATTTCTAACTTAATTTTGATACTAAGAAATAGACTAGATACTCAATACTGATTCCAATACCATGATGGTAATAAAAAAAACACTAAAATGTGATTTTCAACATTAAATAATACCACTTTCTTCAATATTTTCATATCTGTGTAATCCTTCAGTCATGCAAGTAGGTTCCATAGTGGTCCATGGATGTATACGAATCTACACTTGTTCTGATACAGCTCAAGATTATTGTTCCTGTTACGTTCCTTTCTGTCCTGTGAATGTATTGATATTTGTTCAAACTAGTATCTAGTGTCTAGTTACCTAAAGTTTTATTATGTCTTGATAAAATATACATGAATGCATCAGTTGTAGGCTTAGTCCTGAGCCACCAACATCACCTGCATTTCTCTGAATTTGGGGTATGTACGCAGACATGGAACAAGAACATGGAAACTCTACACAGAAACTTGGGACTTAAACCCACAACCTTGGACCACCATGTTCCAATGAGTACCTTTTCTGTGACCTCCTTCCTGCACTAACCACACCTCCAAAGACACATGCTTTCACTATCATCCTCCCCTGCAGGCCACAGTGCAGTGAACTATGAGAGGAAATGTTTATGTCCAGCCTGTTGGATGGATAGACACTGTTGTGAATATGTGAAAACCATTAGCAGAGAACAGTAGCAGCAACACATACCAGAGAGGCTATAAGGAACTGCAGATTCACTTAGAGAAGCCCCATGACACACGAGAGAGTGAGAGATTTAGTACTGAGATCATCTGCTGGACTGAGGTAAGGGAACAGACAGGTGGAGAGGCACCTGTTAAAGTGGCTACTAGATTTAGCACTAGATTATTTTCCATGTAGTTTAGCAAAATAAAGTAGGAAGTAGGTATTTAAATCGTTCTAACTTGTTCTTTGGCACATTGGTATTCAGATGCATGGTTTCTTTGGCCATTAGCAGTTTTAGAACAGCTTTCTCAGATGTCAAAATGAAGCAGGAAGGACCTTCCTTAAACAGCCAATCATCTCATTCTAAATCATCAAACAGTGACTCACATTGTTCTTTCTAATAAGTTTGCAACAATTATTCTTTTTTTTTTAATGGATGAAGACATTGTGTAGTGGTCTCATAATTCTCAGAATTTTACAAAACACTTTCTGGGAGGAACAAACATAATTGACATTTTTTATGTTTGGGTGCTTCAGGTTTAAGTTCAAAATCAGACCTCTGTGTGCTGTCTGCAGTCAAATATGAAGTGTACAGGTACATTTTTCCACAAGTCCACGACAAATGGATTGTCTTATAGGAACTTTTTAAATAAAACATTTAAGAGTGCACTAGAGAGCCATTTTGTTAGTTAGCACCTTGACTTGAATATCATTACATTCAGCTCGCTCTATGGGCTTTTTCCATTCAAAAAATGTGTCTAAAAGAATTTTTGGGAAATTTTCCAAAAATTGCTATTTTGTTGAAAATTCATCTTGACCACGTCCAAAGTTATATTCAAAATGTAATTGATAATATTTAATTACACATGGGTTTAGTGTCTTTTGTCCAAAGTGTTGGTAATGAAAAATGTCCGAACACAGTACGATGGTGTGCACTTTTGTCATTTCCGGGTTTGATCCAACATGGCCGACTTC